>JAPYYV010003827.1:0-18029 GCA_030522625.1 Copidosoma aretas
TACTTGACCAAAGCACATTCTGAAAATACCTTTTTTCTTATTTTCGTTTGCTCTTTATTGCCCTTTCCGGTCAGCACTTGTTTGTGAGACACGGTGTATTAATATGATTTAATTTTTTTCGAAATTTTTTACCCCTTATTTACTACGATGTAACCGAAATTGGAAAAATTAAGGTTATGCGTAACGTCGACTAAAACCTATCTATGTGTCTGCCTCGATGTTTTTTTACGCTTTAGGAAACCTGTAAAAAAAGTTATTTTTTATCCATCTGGCTTCCTGTTTGATATATTGCGTATTGTCTAATATTTCTAGGTTATGCGTGCACAAAACCGTAAATAATTAATTTTGGATACTTATGATTTTCTTAACACGCTATGATTTTTTTCACAATTTTTTTATTCTGATTCCAATTAAATATATATAAAACACTGAAAATTAAGGTCATGTTTTTACATAAACTAACAGCTCTCTATTTGTGCTCCGTGATGACTTTTCTTTCCTTCATCATACCCATAAGAATTGTTATTTTTGGACTATTCTTCTTCCTTTTTAAGATATCGCATATTTTCAAATAGTCTGAGGTAAAGTCATAGTAACAACCCGTTGAATAAATATTGGGCGTCTGCATCGATCTGACGAGCATGCAAAAATTCTTTGGTTATAGTTTACTGCATTCAAATACAAATAGTAACTTGTCTTTTCAGGTGTGTATTAGATACACGCACATATGCGCACACTTACACACATTTACACCTTCACACACACACACACACTCATACACACATTTAAACATACGAACACACGCACTAAACACACGGTAGACATAACACACCATACATTGACTGTATATATGTTGCGGGATCTCGAGGCAAACGGTGAGACTCGAGCTGTCACCCATCCACTTATGTTGCTTAACATCGGAGTTGCAGTATACACATCGTATTACATACGTACGTTAGGGGGGGGGGGGGGCGACTTTTTAAAACCCCTATGTAAGATTCTCTAAAGTAAGTATAAGCCTAAAGGAATCATTGGACCAAAAAAGGGACCTGTAGGTTAATATTTTCCCGTTCAACCACACCTAGAAAGTTAAATAATCCCAATATTTTGCTATTCGCTTATTTTGTCTTCAAATGACTCTCAGGTCATAATGACGTACCTGAAATATCTCCAAAACCTTTAAAGTTTCATATCATACGTAATAATAATTATTAAGATCAATCATAAATTTTCCTAATTTTGAAGTATCTTAAGTAATTTATTTTTTATCAGAAAAATTTTTTTTCGACAATTTTTACAATTTTTTATTTTTCTTTTTAACATCCTTCATATTTTTTTATGATTTAAGGTTAGGTTGAGTGCATCCTAGTAAGAATCATATTTTTAGACTAAAAAATGGACCTTTTACTTGATTAATGACTTCAAAATTCCAAGATTGCGCTAAAATTGACTGTTTTTCTGCTCATGAAAAATAAAAAAAATTGTTAAATTAACTATTTTGGTTCCCAAAAATTTTTTTTTTCTTGTTGCGTGGACAAAAATATTAAGAAAATATGTCCTGACCTTATTCTCTAAGTGAATAGTTTTTTAATAAGAAATTAACAAAACATTAAACATATTCCAAACTTCACAAATTTGAAATTCATAAGCCTTCAACTTTGGAGAAAAAGTCTAAGAATGTTTACTTAATATTTTTGGCCGTACAACAAGATAAAAATGTTTGGCAACCACAATAGTTAATTCAACAATAGAGAACATGAGAAAAAGGTTGTTGTAAATTCAGACAAGATCTGTTGGGAGCAGGAAATACCAATAAATCGACCACGTTAGTGTATATGTGGAATTTATTGCGACGTTTCGTCGATGGATTTGTCAACCTCTTAAGGCTTCATAAACAAAGAAGCGAAAAATGATACATATAATTTTTTTAGTAGCACAACACGTACTAACAATACAACAATGAAAAATAAAACATAAAATAGGAATTAAGAATATAATATAATAACAGAAGTTGTAAAACGGCTAAAAATACAATAAATTGTATCAATTAAAGCTAAAAGTACCTTTGTATGCTGCCGAAGTGAATTGTCAACTAAAAGGTAAGTACATATGTGTACAGTCATAAGTATAGGATCGACATTAGGGCAAAAGACAAACAAATATAATAATAGTAAGAAGTCGAGGTCGCAAGATTTTCCATCGCGTAACAAATCAAATATCGATGAATATTCTCTACTCAAACTTCAAGTATCTTCTATCAAATTTATAGTGTTGTCGGTGCAGTTAATATGAATCATTTTGGAAATTTGTCTTTTGTTGAAATTGTGCTCAATGTCCTTGATTTTCACTGAATCAAAATCAAAGTCATGATCATAATTCTTCCTATGTATATTTATGACACATTTACCATTAGAATTGCGGAAGTGTTCTAACATTCGTATCTGCAAAGTGCGTTTAGTCTCGCCCACATATTTGGCACCACGATTTTTGCAGGGCAACTCATATACTACACCTGTTTGATCAAATTTTTGTTTCATCTTTACCTAGGGTAATAATAATGTTTTTTTGTTGGTTATACATGAAACAATTTTTTTACTGTATTTTTTGAAAATTTTGGAACAGTAATTGTAAAAAATACTGTAAAAAGGTAGAGAAATTTTAATATTAAGATTATTAGTACATTCTCTTGTAAAACTATTATTAATATTTGTATTCATCTTTAAAAGTCTAATTTTGATATATTTGTTAATGAAGTCAGTAGATATGAGTTCTCCCACAAAATCTGTTGAACTCGGTTTATATTTTTATTGTGGAACTTTTTATCAGATAAAAGAATCGCTCCATCAATCAAATTAAAAATTATGTTTATTTTTAATACTACAGCATGATTGCTATAAAAATAAAGAGTCATGTTGGAAGACATTGATTTATGATACCAATCAGTGACAACCATGCCATTTTCCTTTATTATTGTAACATTTAAAAAGTTAATATGTTTTTCATTTTCTCTTTCATAAGTAAAATTTATATTTAAATCCAAATCATTAAAACCTTGATGACAGCATCAATATTATCTTCTCTGATGCAACAAATAGAATCGTCCACTTACTGATAATAAAAGATCGGTTTGCAGTGGAAGTCACTTTCAAGTCTGTTTAAACAATTGGTTTCTAAATCATCCATTACAAAGTCTGCAAACAATGGGAAATGGAGATCCCATAGGTGTTCCATGCTTTTGGTAATAAAATTTATTAATAAATCTGAAATAAACGTTCTAAAATAAAAATTATGTACAGGTAATTACGTCACTGAGAGGAATCTTACAATTATTGAGGATATGTTGTGCCCGTTTTCCAAGGCTTTGAATAACACGAAGTAACGAGATATTCGTGAAAAGAGAGACAACGTCAAGCGAGACAAAAATATAACCTTTAGGGATCTTTGCATTATTAAGTTTTCCAATTAAATTAAAACTGTTATTGACATGTGACTTCGGAGCAGGGAAACAGGATTTTAAATTTTCGTAAATGATTGTGGCTAGAAAATATGTTGGGCTATTAATGGTAGAAATAATGGGTCCAAAGGTCAGATTTGGTTTATGGATTTTAGGAAGGCCATAGCATTTTGAAAATCAAGTGTTTTTGTGTGTAAGTTGTATATTGTGGTATTTATGTTTAATAAATTCTTTTTTAAGATATTGTAATCGTTAGTTTGTAGTTTTTTCAATGTATTTTTTCTTATCACGCTGTACACACTTTCGTCACTTATTAAAGCAGCCATTTCACTGATGTACATCTCTTTTTCTGAACAGACTGTCACGTAGCCCTTATCAGATTGCGTAAAAAATATGTCTTTAATCACTTTTAATAAAAATGTTGTGGTTTCTATTTTTTTTGTACAGGAGTACATCATTGTGTGTTGTCTGTTGTTTTTTATTATTATGAAATTTTAAAGCTTTAACAAGATCCTTTCTAATCTTATTTGTTTATTCTTCAGAGATTTTAATCTTCAAAATGGTATTTTCTAAATTCTTAATAGTAGTAATAATATCTGATTTTGACATATTATTCATCGTTGAGGCAAAATGCTGGCCATGTGAGACAGTTTCAGTATATCGGTAGGATCTATCTATTTTATACGTATTCTTAAAACATTAAAGCAAAGTCACAATAAGTTCCACATAAATCGACCACGTTAGTATATATATATACTAACGTGGTCGATTTATTGGTATTTCCTGCTCCAAACAGATCTTATCTGAATTGAAAAAAACTTTTTTCTCATCATACCATTGGGAGCAACATCGTGAATTCGATTAGACATAATTTGTATAATACATAACATGTTATTCAGTATTTATTTTTATATAGTTTTGAAGATATTAACATAATGTCAGGAATATCATTGAATTTTTGTTACAGTATAAATCCCTGTTGCCAAAGTCCATGTAATTTAAGCATGGAATTTTTATGCAGACAAAATTCCATGTCAAAAAATTTTTTTAGGGCAAATATCTCGTGTATTTTTCACCTTTATCGTGCTTTTGGCAATAGAGAGTCTATAGACAGTCCAAGTATACATATAAAACATGTATGCATGCGTTCCAGCCATCAACTTCGTATGTAACAGGTGATGGCTTGCTGGTGCACCATGGTGGACGGTGGCCATGGAAGTCGGAATACGCTAAGGAGTGTGTAACAACTCACCTGCCGAAGCAACTAGCCCTTAAAATAAATAGCGCTAAAGCGTCGCACCTATACTCGGCTGTCAGTGGCAAGTGGAGCATCGACAAGTTTTTCTTCTTTGATGTAATGAAGCACTGACGAGTAGGAGGATCGCAGCGGTATGCGCAGAAGGGGCTGGGCGTGAGCCTGCCTGGAGCCGCCCGCGCTGTCGGTGCAGATATTGGTAGTAGTACTATATTACGGCCTTTACATGTGTACGTATATTACACGAAGTAAATCATTTTAGAGAAGTGTCTGACTGCTGTGCATTGATGCGGGTAAGCAAGATTTATTTCGAAATAATATTTTTATAACGTCATAACCTCAAAAATCATAAAAAAACGCCATATCTCTGAAGGAGAGTCAAAGAGGTCAAGAAAAATATTTTACGGGCTTTTCAATGGGAGAATGAACATTAAGGCAAAAAAAAAAGAGACAAGTTCGTTGTTATAAGAATATAACCTTTATTTCGGCATTTGAGCTCTATCTTTATTAATTTCAAGTACAATATTATAGCAAACTTAGTAAATCATTACAAATATGCAGAACTTGTTTTCTCATAGTTTTGCAACAAAATAACCTTGTATAAAAAATAGGGCCATATCTTAAACAAGCAGCCAGATAGACCAAAACTAACAATATTTATGGGTTTACGGAAAAGAAACCATCGATACTCTTAAATAGAGAGGTGTTGGTCGATCTAAAAACGAAAACTTAATTTCTGCTATTTTGGCAAGATTGCCGTTA
This sequence comes from Copidosoma aretas, assembly GCA_030522625.1. Classification (NCBI taxonomy): domain Eukaryota; kingdom Metazoa; phylum Arthropoda; class Insecta; order Hymenoptera; family Encyrtidae; genus Copidosoma; species Copidosoma aretas. The sequence continues at coordinate 5,472 of JAPYYV010003827.1, forward strand.
AATAGAGGTGAGTATTTCAGTGAAAATAAGTGTGCTTAAAAAATTATTCAAGATAACGTAATCTTAAAATTAGTAAAAACGCCAATTCTAAAACGGACAGCAAGATAGGATGAAAAAAATTGTCATGGGTTTTAAAAGAGAAAGCCAAATCAAAACTTACCAGGAATAGTAGATCGATTAAATAAGAATAATTTGAACTTTACCGTTATTCATTGATTTATATTACTGAGTCTTTGCAATACATATTATCAAATAATTATTTCTACTGCAAATGTAACAATTGGCTAATTATCCATAAATAAATTACTTAAAAGTAAAATATTTTTCAATGCCACATTTGACACTGCAATTAAATAATTAGTCTTTTGACATGAAGAATAAAAAAAAATGACTAGTAAAAAAATATGATAATTACATAATACATTACAGCTGGAAAAACTTTGCTTCTATCGTGCGTCCAGCTAAGCACACGGTTTTTTTATCTGAAAGACGTCGTAGAGCGTACTTGGAAAAAGAAAATATTTTCCTGCCACATAGCCTTGAATTGTAGAAAAAACCAAAGAATCGAAGCTGAAGCAAAATATGACATAAAAACAATTTCAGTAGGTTCCTAACTGTGCAACTACAAGAAGGCAAATGAATATTATTTGATTGTTAGTACAACATAATCTCAATACTTTTGTTTCCAGTATGTTCTCAATGCAACAATCTTAAACATTTTAAGAAAAAAATCGAGTGTAATATAAGTACAGGCATATACAGGCAATTTTTAGCAATTTTTTAGAATTGCGTATCTTGACGTTCCTTTAAAATACCATGTTTCTGTGTTTAAAAAAGTTGTTATCTAAAAACGGTTCCCAAGCATGTGATAGTAAAACTCTGAGCGTTAATACGTAGGTAAGAAAGGCTATGTACAAAAAAAATATTACTTTATTGTGTAAGTAAGGCTTTTTATGGTTAGATTTGGGATTTATGGATGCAAACATAAAAGTTCCACAACAAAGTAGTTAACAAGTTTTAAAGAGGGTTGCTTTTCACTTTTGAATAATTTGTTGATGTATTTTTAATTACTGTGTACAAAAACTTTTAATTTGTGATTATAAATAATTTTGTCAGTGCTTTTTTAATTTTTGTCTAGAATACAAAACAAATCATCAAGAAAATGGCAGTGACATAATGTAGGCTCGTCCTTTCCATGCATTTAAAAAAAAATCAAGCAGATATCTTCAAAATCGTGGTTTCGGTAGATTTTTGTCCACAAAGAGTTATTTTTTCCTACTATGCGACCTCTTTAAGATACAAAAACGTACGCTCAGCTTGATGTGCGATCGAAGCAAAGCTTTTTAGTAGCAAAATATGTAAAAATTATAATTTCTACTAGCCATTTTGATCATTGGCAATCGAAATAATGTTTTTATAATATGCATCGCAAAGGCTATACGATAAAGTTTGAAATAATTTTATTTTATCGACTTACTTAATTACCTGTGAGTTTCAATGTTACTTTCTCTTTTAATACTTATGACAAGTGTTCTTTTGTCCTGTCTTGATATGCGTTTGAGACAGCATCTTTTCTAATTTTCAGGTAGGTGGTCGTAAAACCATAGGACATAAGTTCTGTATATCTTAAATCGTTTTTCAAATACAATCAAATTTCTCCTAAATTTTTCACTTTGATTTCACAATATACCAAATTATCAGACATTGGGTTAGGTTTTCAGATAGACCAACACATCCTTATTTGTGAGCATTGATGGTCCTTTTCCCTAAAGAAAACCCGTAAAAATTATTAGTTTTGGTATATCTAGTTGCCCGTTTGAGACATTAGGATGTCACATACAGGTGTGGCTTAGAGTGTGTCGTCTGCATGCTCTGAATTCAATTAATCCGTTTCCACGTGTATTTTATGATAGTGCATTTACGCTGTTTTTACCTGATGCTGATTCCAGGAATGCAGACGACACACTCTAAGCCACACCTTCACGTTAAAACACAATGTCTTTTTTTTTTAATTTTAAGGTTATGTACTTGCGAAACCACCAGGAAATTATTTCTGCATGTTTGTCATAATGTACTAAATTTGATATAATTTTTTCAGAAATTTTTTACTTTAAATTCATAAAAATACAGTTAAAACGCAGAAAATACGGTTATATTTCTATAGCAACCAACACCTTTCCATTTTTGGCCCTTAATGTTTTTTATCCTTCGAGAAACCATTGAAAATTTTTATTTCAAACTTTTCTGCTTTTCTTTCAAAATATGGTGTCTTTCATAATTTTTGAGGCTACAGTGTTAGAAAAATCTTTTCAAATAATTTTAATATGCCTGTATCAATGCCCAGCAAGCAGTAACTTTTATATCTACTTATTTATGATTCACCAGCAAGCCGTAACATGTTACATATTTAGCTGACGGCTAATGTACATGCACAGATCGATGCCTCCTACGAAGAAAAGCTCATGACGATACGTTACCATTTACTGTAACATTGTAACGTACCGTCATGAGCTTTTCTTCGTAGGAGGCGTCGAGATATTTGGCCCATATATTTTAACTACCTAGAGTCTCTATAGAGCCCTAATGGATATCTATTGCGACAAAAATTCAATGATATACCTGACTTTGCTTCAATATCTTAAAAAGTGTATAAAAATAAATACTAAATTACATTTTCTGTAATTTTTGCTGCAAGTAGAAATGTTTTGATCTAGCTCAGATTATAATATAAATTTACTGTTATGAATAAAATATTTATAAAGTGTAAAAAATTTCTAACCTGTAATATTTGTGGCATAAGTATTCATAACGGTTAACGCTTAAGCCTATATAATGCTATTGTTGACGCAGGTAACAATATATTTAGTGATGACTAAACATACGTTACGACTTATTAAATTACTGCGCTTGATGGCATACACCGTATTATTTTTCATTATATAATTATGCAGGGTATAATAAAGAAAACTAGTTTTGAAGTTAATGCTTTATCAACATCTAATGTGACGATGAATGGTAAAAAATAAAAAGTTTCCAGTGCAGTATTTGGCCATGGCAGCAGTTCTAGAGGCCATTATAGTAACATGTTAAGACAAAATTATTAGTGCATTAGAGCAAATCATTTATTTGCTACAAAAAAACCATAGCCAAAAGGTGCTCCAGATATTTACAATATATATCTTTAGAACAAATTTAAGAACGACCACTGGGCAAATCTCTCTTAAGGTGGATTTATCATCATATAAATTTATCTGACTGTTTTTCCAAAAAATAAAACATTTTCCTTTCTCTATAAAATCATAGATATCTCCTCAAAAACTAATTTACAAAAAAGGAAAAAGGTTACGTAAGTTTGGTGTGTCATAATATTATACTTAAATTACTTTTTCTCGTCTAAAAATATATTAAGGTTTTCTTAGTTTTGAATAATTTGAAAAGAAAATTTCGTCTATATTATACGACTTGGATTTTGATTATCAATTATGAAATCTTATAGCACTTATTCTCCATATATCATCAGCACCTTAACAGTATTCCAAGTCAAGAAAACATTTTTTGTATTACGTATCCTCCTGATTATGAACAACAATGACAAGTATCAATGTCAAACTTGGTAATAGAAGTGATCCGTCAACAATGCATGATTCATAAATTTTTTTTCTAACGCAATTGGACTGGCTTTAACTCTTAATCTGTATTTTATCATTTCTGTAAAATAATAAGTAAATGAATTGGAATCCTTTTTATTTTCAAAGAAATATGAATATTGGACAAAAGAAAAATCCAACACCATCGATTTAAACGTTAAAATTTAGTTGTCATTCTTGTAAAATTTTAGGTAAAAATTAAGTGATCTTTTAATACTCGAAGAAATAATAACTATTAAAAAAAACTTATTAATGTTGTTTTGCAGTTTGTAGAGCATGGAATAAGAAATTACCATGCTATTATATTAAAATGATTTATAAGATAACTTTTTAAAGAAAAGCATACTTTAACGCAGCAAGTTCATTTGTCACTCTTGTGGAACTTTCATCCCATGCAGAACAGGTATAAGCCGTACTATTTGTGATGAAGAGGGCAATAACAAATGGAAAGAAACATCTATTTTACTTTATACAAAAACAAAAAAAAAAAGGCCTGGCAAGTCACGCAAAAAGTACATCATAATTTTACAGCATATTCTTTAATTTTTTTGATGTAATATATGGCTGCAGTGTCAGTCTAAAGTACCTTATAACATCTAGATTATCTTTCGATAATATATTTGTAATTGCGATGCATATAGTGCGAAAGCGAATAGTATCTTACGACTTCGAAATTTCGATACAATTAGTCAATTTTACAAAAATTAATTATACGTACGCAAATCTGACTGCATCGTCCATTCTAAGTTAGAAGGCAGTTGATCTATTATTATATGATACTGTAACCTACATTAACGTAGAGAAATTATGGTTATTTGTGTGTACTTACAATGATGACAAAATAATACTTTGTTCATCGTGTTATTTACCACATAACTTTTTAAAAGTTAGATTCTTTTAAAATTGCAGCTGTGAAGAATTCATTACGTATACTAAAACCAAAAATTTTCGCACCTGAACATTTCAATGTTTTGCTACTTAGAAATGCGAATGTATGACGTCATAAAGTTGATTTCATCACTTTTTAAGACAGAAGATTGGTTTTCATGAATTTATTCATTAAAATATTGTAGTATGAAAAGAATGCGGAAGTGAAAATTTAAAAAGTTATCAATAAAAGAGATATCAACTGTTATATTTTCCGAATTAAAAAGATAGCTACTATTAAGAATGTATTATTTGCCTGAAATACTGTTAAAGTACTGATAATATATCGGGGATAACTATTATGAGATTTCAGACTAAAAAAGCTGTTTTTGTATCAAATTACAACACATCAAACTTGCCAAGCCTTTTTATTTTTTTTGAAAGTTGTTCATATGAATCCTTTTTCCTTCATACAGGTTTTGTTTGCTAAATAATTATTTGAATTCTAATGATGAATGTTTATGAACATTAGTTGTGAAAATTGCTTCGAGAAGTTCAATGTTGTATGTACATTGTCGTAGCGGTTTTGTCTTATGCTTAAAATTTTCCTGATTTTTGAGTTATTGAAAATAATATAAGAATTTGTAATTTTATATTCAATGACATTGGTTTCAGAAATTAATTTGTAAAAAAAATAAGGGAGATGAGCGACTTTTACATAATTTCAAAGATTTTTTCTATGTTCTTACTACAGTTGTCCATCAGAAGATTGATTAGGATCTTATTTTTCTTCTGTATAAATAAAAACGTTGTGGTACTGTCATAAGTTACCTTTCTTGTCATACACATGGTTCAAGTTTTATTTCTGTCGTTGGTCCTGCGATCTACTCCAAATTTTTTGTAATGATGATTTTGCCTTTGATACTTCTACTGAATATCTCCATTTCATTAATTTGAGGTAGTCAAATGTAGGCCGCATTTCAAAAGAACTGATTGAGTAAATTGTTTGCATTTAATATTTTAATCATAAAAATTTGTCTTTTTTCATTTGATATTAATTTTTCAAAGCTTGTTTTCTTTCTGAAAAGGTTTTATATAGAGTTGCCGAAAAATTTTCGAAAATATTTATTGTGTAAAAAGTTGGGTACTATGATTTACATGAACCGCGATTTTTCACAGAATTTTTCGACGTGTTCGTATAAGTAGTAGTACCTAATCTTTGATGCACTTAATATTTTCGAACATTTCTTCGTTAACTTCATATTCAATCTTTCAAGGAAGAAAACAATCTTTGAAAAATTAGAATCGAACAACAACCTAAAATACCCCTTTTTTTTTGTATAAAATCGACTTTTTTCTTATTAAATGACATAAATTTACTTCATCAGTCATCTAAAAATACGGCCTATATTCATGCTCGAACCATCTTAGCCAGACAGGTGTTGGAAATCTACTAAATGGCTTTAATAGCATGCTTTGTATCATTAAAAGGACGTCAGAGGATGAGGTTATGTGTCTCAAAAAGCCAATCTACCATTTCACATTTTAATCTAATTATCCTCAATAAAATCCAGTGAGATTTAAGAAATAAACTTAAAAATGATTACGGAATAGTGCTAAAATCTGAAAATTGCAATAGAATAATGATAAAATGATTTTAAATAATCTTTTTTATGAGGAATAGTGCCAAGGCAACACTGAGTTTGAATGTTTTTATAAGATTCAAACAGTTTTTGAGAACAACAAAAACGAGAGTTAAGCGCTATTCTGTATGTTTTCACTAGTAATTTAAATACTCTTAGGGGTAAACTGTCTAGTGGATGACCACCTACCAATGAATGACCACTGCATGGAAAAATTTATATAATTATTCCAAAAATTGAAAAGTATCTTCTTCACTCTTTCCTTATCTCATTTTAAATTATTGTAAACAGAAAATACTTTTATTAACATTTGAAAAAAAAATGTTTAGAAGTCAAGGAATGTATAAATCTACAAAATTATCAAATTTAAGCTTAAATAATCAAAAAAGTCAATTATAAAAACTATGTACTATTTTAACATTTAACAATAATTCTCAACAAAATTTTTTTTCTGCTAAGTAGAAATATTATTAAAACATAAAAATATGATTGCTAATTGTAAAAAGTAATATAAGAAAAGAAAAAAAATTTAATAGTATCGGTCATTTATTGGCTGCATAATTGAATACGTTTCGCCAGTTAATGACCGAGCGGTCAAATAATCGTTAGGTGAAAATTTATAATGCCCAGTGAATGACCAAGTGCCAAAGAATGCGTATAGAATAAAGTTATTATTTATTTAGTTTGTAAATAATGCCCCCTGTCAATAAGGACAGTGATACTAGTGATCAAAAAAAGTTAAAAAGTGTAAAAAAAATGGGACCAAAACTAAAAAAAAAAAACTTATCAAAGATTTAAATACACCGCTGAAGCATTACAAGAGGCTATTATACAAGTCAACTGTTACGCTTTAAGTGCAAACAAAGGTGCAAAACAGTATAATATACCAAAGGGAATCTTAATTAAGAAGATTTATGAGAAAAAATCCACAATCGACAAAATGGGCCCAAAGCCTGTATTAACAGATGAAGAGGAAAATATGATCAAACAGTGGATTTCAGACAAAGCTGGTACAGGTTATCCTATGCACGCAAATGTTGTAAAGAGTGCAATTAAAAGCGTCTTAGATAAAGTTCCTAGAAAAAATCCCTTCAAAGATAACTTACCGGGAGATAAATGGCTACAGTTATTTTTAAGGCGACATCCAGAAATTCAAAAAAACATTCAGAAATGTTATCAAAAAGCAGAGCTTCTGTTACCAAAGATCAGATTACCCAATGGTTCTCTGATTTAGAAGTTTATTTGACAAAGGAGAACGCTCTTGATATTTTGGATGATCCCTTTCGCATATATAATTTGGACGAAACTGGAGTACAACTATGTCCAAAAACAGGCAAAATCTTAGGTGCTAAGAATGAAAAAAACACTTATTCAATATCACCAGGACAAGAAAAAGCAAGCATGACTGTTTTATGTTGTTACAGTGCTGAAGGAGACAGTGTTGGACCAATGATTGTTTATTCTTATGAAAGATTTCCTCCAAAAGGTATAGCCGCATCTGTACCAGATGGATATATAATAGGACATGGCCTTAGTGGATGGATGACCATGGAGACATATAATACATATATTCAAAAAGTATTTTACCAACATCTGGTTGAAAAAGGAATTGAATTTCCAGTGCTGTTGATTTTTGATGCAGCTCTCACATCAGTTTATCTTTGCATGAGTATTGTGTTGAGAATCGAATATTATTATATTGCTTATACCCTAATACAACACACATTTTACAGCCCTGTGATATTGGCATATTTCAGCCCTTTAAAAGATCTTGGAAAAAATAGGTTGGGAAACATTCTCAAAATTCTATTGAGTCTATAACAAGAGTAAACTTTGCTCCATCATTTCATGCTACCAATGGAGAAGCTTGCACACTCGTTATTAAGAAGGCCTTTGAATGTTGTGGGCTTCATCCCTTTGACCGAAATAGAGTAGATTACTCAAAGTGCATGTCTGAAAGACATATAGTGCTAAAGGAAAAATATGCTTTACACGAGTCTCATGATATTAGAGAGATTTAATTAAATAGTATGTTGATAAGTTTGGAAAAATATATTCCTCCAGAAATTCTAAATCAATTTTTAAGCGCTTATGAAGTTAATGTTGCACCTTTATCTGAGGTTGTCTTTTTCAATTTGTGGAAAAAATATAAAGACAAGGCTGACATAATTTCAAGTGCCAATGTCCTTGATAAGATACCAGTGGTAAATGTTATGGGAGACGTAGAGCAACCTCTTATCCAAATAGATTACTTAGACATTACTTATTGTGACATAAACAATAGCGTGTGTACCGATGAATCAATAAATTCATTAGAAAACTTACAGGTTGGTAAAAACATTATGCCACTTGTATCTGTGATGGATAGTGAGATATCAACAAATCTTAGTCATGAAGTAGTTCCTATGGTTGAAGCAGTTACTGATAAAATGAGTCCAATTGAAAATAAATCAACTGTCTCAGATTATAAGCAAAAAGATCTACAGGAAAACAGAATTAGAAACAAGAATTCCACTTTCCAAAACTTAAAGAGCCAAAAAAAAAGTAGTAAAAAACGCCTATATTTGTTATTACTTCCAAAGAATATAAAAAAGAGCAAGAAATGAAAATCGAAAAAGATAAAGCCTTACAGCCTCAAAAAAAGTTAAAAAAATTTTAGCGAGAAGTTAGGAAGAAAATAAAAATAGAAGAACAAGAGAATAGGAAAAGAGCCTTGAGTTTGAGAAAATAATTGCAACTAAAAAAAAATCAGAAAAAGAAGAAAAAAAAGCACAGATTGCTTCACTAGTTAAGCAAAAGGCAGAATCCTTACGTTAAAGGGATGTATCTGTTAGTGATTTTACTGTTAACCAAATTGAAACAGGGATTGCTTTAAATAGTATTGAAAATTCAAGACTGACTAAAAAAAGATTTAAATATGTATTTCTCGTAATAATAATGATATATGGATAGTTTATATTATTGCAATGAATTATTCAGTATTTTTTGGTAAATAAAAACTTTAAAATGTAACATAAGTTTTGTTTAAACTATTTTTTCAAGAAAAATAAAATCCATTTCATGCATTGGTTATTTACTGGACTATCCTTGGTCATTTTTTGGTTATCAGTGGTCATTCACTGGTTATAACCATACTTTAACATAAAATCAATATTAAAATATAATAAATGGACTAAAACTATTTTAAGCATCTTTTTTATGAAACACATACGTTTATAAGTATGCATGAACATATTAATCATTATTTACATACATAATATTTTATTTCTTATGCTCTACACTTACATATACAACATTTCGGTGATTCACTGGGCAGTTTACTCCTAATTAAAATTGTACTTTTACTTTAAAAAGTAGAACGGATGAACTAAAAGAGTATATTTCTTTTATCCGAATTTGGTAAAATTTTTAAGTGTAGGCTCGGTTACACCAGTGCTCTCTCGATGCCCTGCATCAAATAAATAGTCTGCTGCGCTGCCATTGTTGTTGTGTTGTTGTTTCAGGTTAAATATACTCGATATGTTTCATATACTTATATAGATCTATTTATCACAAACTGAATTGAGATGAAGTAATTATGTTTTCCCCACTTTGATGATACAATGTGACTTGACCCTCCGGATTCAAAGATGAGCTACATTATACATGAAGTATCATGTTACTGTTAGTGTTTTTTTGCGTATTATCAATGGACTTGACAGTTGTATATTCAGTTGTACCGAAGATTTACATTGTTGACAAAAAGGATAAAACGAATGTGGTATTACTCATACTTTATATAACATAATTTATTTACTTAGTCTATGTTATATTTACTCATTGTTTATTTATTTATGTATTTATTTATTTACATTTAGTTTAAGGAATTCTTTTAAAATATGGCTCCAGATGACAAATTCGATGCATAATGGTGCTTACTCAAATAACTGGCCTATGCATGTATGCATACATATATATTAGTGCATAGGAGAAAATAAACTTTCAGCAGACCAAGTCTCATTCAATGCCAAGCATGGCCAATACTGCTCAGCGACAGACACGATTGTTATTGCTCTAACTAGTACAGGTTAATCATATTTTTTCTGATGTACAGTGCTAGTGACTTCTATGAATCACACTTCAATACAATGTTGTGCTTATGGTGACAATTGTCTAGGGAAAAACTGTTGCATATCTTGTACTTGCTGAGACATCGATATTTAAGAGACTCTTAGAAGTCAGAGATCCTTTGGTTAGAGGCCCTATGGTTTTGGTCATGGTGCCAGCTTTACAAATTCAGAATTAAGTTAATACTTAAAAATCTTGGAAGACATGAGTATATACAGCTTATAAGATAATATAAAAGCATGATTGAAATGAAAATATTTTGGTGAGTCTTATGCACAGGACCATATTTAATTTTAAAGTATGCTTGTATGGTAAAGGAAGCAGAAAAGAGCAAGTCAAAGTGTTTTCAGAAAGAGTTAAAATCGTTATTGCCACGTCAGGAAAATCTAATCATCTGGACAAAGTGAACATTCAGATGTTACAATGTGTATCCTACTCCGGATGAAGCTTATCGTATGCTAGACATGGGCTTTAAGGCACAAATAAAGAAAACTTTGTTCCATGTCCGTCCTGATGGTCACTCTGCGTAACAACAACATAAATTTCTCGTATAATTGATAATCTTATGAAAAATTTCAGTACAAGTAAAGTAAATGTATTTTCACTAGCTAGAACATGCAGTTCGACTTTGCCCCCTAGCCTTCAACGATAATAATCATGCTACTGATTGTACTGAATTAATGGATTTTAAGCCTATACATTCAATCAGACAAAAGACTTACATTGCTGACAAAGAGCAGAAAGAAAATGGTATAATTTACTATTCGTTTTTCGTCTTTCATGTATTCACTCAATCCTGGTGTATTCAATTATTATTTGTTAATTTACAAGATTTTTTTAAATACAAGGTTTTAGATGACAAAGCAGTCATAGTTTTTGGAAAAATGCATAGTTGGCGATCTGGCAAACGATTTGGATTTTTCTGGCATGCCATGTCAGAGTATTCATAATGACCGTGAACAGTCTGACAGAGAACAAGCTATAGAAGATATTAAAAATAGTGATGTTCGAGTAACTTTTTTCACTGATGTAGCAAGTCAATTAAGATTATACATGAACAAAAATATCTGAACAATAGGCTTTAAGTGACTAGCAATGTATTATTTGTGCTTATAAGATTTAAGGATTTCCACTTTCCCATTGAAGGTTTTATTACTAACGTACAGTCTTAGTTGACCATCATCTTTGGACTTCTGCATCTGATTGATTTTAAAATATTAGTATTTGACTTTGAGCAGTCGTCATTTGTTCATTTTTTATAATTCACTAATCTCTATATTTACAGCTCTCCGTAAAAGGTTTAGTCAATTTCTGGTAATCCAAGTGGTTATCTATTTGGTTACAATATAATCCAAGTCTGAAACAGTAGTCAATTATATTATCATCAACTCATCGAAAAGTACGAGTATCTTGCAGTTATCCCATTATTGGATAAAGGCACCATAACAAATGCAGTCTACGATGCAATTGAAGATTCTTTATACTTGAAAGTTCATAAAACAAAAAAGTCAAAAAACAAATTTTATCTATTGATAAGTACCTCCGACGCACAGTGGACTATTTTACGATTTTTTACTCAAAACCTAATATCTCAAGAACGGAAATAGATAGAAGGTTGATTTTTTTCTTAATTCTTTGGTTTATGATACAGAATTTAGGAAAAATAATCATAAGGTGGCAAAATCATAACATAACCTACAAATTTTATTTTAACCTCGAATTTTCGAATATCTTGAAAAGAAATTGGATTTTTTTTTAATCCTTTGTTCTTTTCAAACAGAATATAAAAAAATATTTATTATGACAAAAAAGGAAGACCTAACCTATTAATTTACCCTTACTTTGAATTTTTAATTATTTCAAGAATGCAAGCAAAAGCAGAAAAAATAATTTATTATGCTAAGAAATCGAAACCTAACCTTTAAATTTTACTTAATCTAAAATTTTGAATTATCTCGGGAACGCAAACAAATACAAAGTTGTCTTTTTTTTTTTTATCTCAAAACCTAATATCTCGAGAACAAAAACAGATACAATGTTTTTTTTTTTTAATTGCTCTGGTTTTTAATACAGAATCAAGGAAAAATATTGATTAGGTGGAAAAATCATAACATAACCTACAAATTTTATTTTAACCTCGAATTTTCGAATATCTTGAAAAGAAATTGGATTTTTTTTAATCCTTTGTTCTTTTTAAACAGAATATAAAAAAATATTTATTATGACAAAAAAGGAAGACCTAACCTATTAATTTACCCTTACTTTGAATTTTTAATTATTTCAAGAATGCAAGC
>JAPYYV010003828.1:0-17608 GCA_030522625.1 Copidosoma aretas
TGAGATCGATTGTATTATGAAAATGTATAAACATTACATGCTCGGGGTCTATGGTTACGACGTAACTGTGATAGTTTTTAAATTTAATGTATTGTAAGTGATTATTATGTAGTTCAGGACATGTAATATCAGGGGTATGTAAAATAGACATTTACAAATTCAAGTCGGGTTACGTTAAAACTGATAAAAAACTGCTAAATTTGTAATTAATCCAGTATCTGTACGATAGCGTTTAAATAGTCACAAAAAATTCAGTCAAAAATTATTAGCTATTATTATAACTATAAATTATAGCTGTATTTATAGCTATAAATTTCGGGCAACTTTCAAATAACAAAAGTTGATAATTAATTTATTTTTGTAAAGTATATTGACTATAATAAATGTTACCATCCGTATGATAACACCAAAACTGGAGGGTTCAACTATTTTTTAACATTAAAATTTTTTTTAATTTTTTAAAATAATTATTTCCATCTTAATTGTTGAAAAGTTCTCGATATCCCCAGTTTTGGTGTTATCATATGCATTGTTATGTCTAATATGGTTGATATACCTTACAAAAATAGATTATTCAATAACTTTTGTTATTAAAAAGTTGCCATAAATTTATAGCTATAAACACCTACATTTTAAATGTATTATTTGTAGGTGTCTATAACTCCTTCGTAGGTCTTTATAGCTATAAATACAGCTACAATTGCTAGTTGAAATAATAGCTAATAATTTTTGATCGAGAACTCCTAATCGGTGTTGTCTGTGCTACTTTGATGTTAAGTTGGTTGGTGATAGAAGTAATTTTGATTATTCATATTAACCATAGGAAAATTAGTATATTAAAAAGAAATAATTAGGATTTTGATATTAAACAATAATTTTCTAGGAGTAATTAGTTAGGCTTAGTTTATATACGGTTTGTTTATGGATGAAATTTTCAATTTTAATTTCATACAGTCATTTTATTTACATCTATATGTATACAAGTTATATCGTAACTTTTTTTTATGATTATTACACGAGTTATTTAAAATGCCCCTTATTTAGAACGTAAGCTTATTGATTCTACCTTTTTCATCTTCTTTAAAATATAATATTGTTACACAATATAGTTTGCATCATCATCATCAACATCCTTAACATTATCATAATTATCATCATTCTCATCATCATCATCATTTTCATCATCATCAGCATCATTATTATCATCATCATCGTGCTTATCATCATCATCAGCATCATCATCATTATTAGCACTATCACTATTTTCCGTGTCTTTTTGCTCAGTAAATTCTAAACTACCTTAACAGCTACCATCATTATTGCTACTCCTTTAATTTAAAAAATAAAAAAAACATTACTTTCATTCTTTATAAACAGATTAGGATTATATTAAATTTTTATATAGCTACATTTAGGTCACTTTTTATAGTTACTGACGTGCAATAAAACTCTTCATATCCTGAGTGAGTGTAATTTCTTTATTTTTTTTTAGTCGATCTTTAACATACACCAATGAAATGAAAGGATCACTTTTATACATGGCTCGATTAAACGTGTCATTTAGTCGTCCAACCTTGCTGTTTTGTCGAGAATGATGTATTAAATTTTTTCGGTACTCTTTATGACACGACTCTTGGGCATTTTCCGAATAATATGCTAAGGGCAAAGGAAATTGTCTTGCTATTTCGGGTCCGTGGTCTAATAGCTTATGAAGACTTGGGCTTATTCGGGTCCAAGGATACAATTTGCAGTACAAGATATACCTTTCCCAGCAGAACTTGTCTAAATTATTCACGTTCAATTCTTTTTTGCACTTAAAAATCGAGAGTATTGTAGCTATATTAGCAACCAAACTTCGATCAAGTCCCAAAGAATCGGCAAATTTTAGAGGCTCGTTGAAGCACCTTCTGGCCAGATTTCCAGTGTTACTAGTTCCAGATCCTTGTATCACCTGGTCAACTCGAATACCAAAATTTTCAAACAATATTCTTTGTACTTCTTTTTTTCTTGTTTCGTTGATTTCTATAATAAATCGACAACATAATAATTACACAGGACCACAAAAACCAATTTTCTGGGTCGTAATGAGTTAATACATATTCTCTATGTATTTTGAGGTGCTGAATCGAAATCTAGTACCAAAATTGCTCTAGCACGTCCAGATTTTTTTCTAACCTAAAAAAAACCTTATATCCAAAATAACGTAAGACATCAAACCAATGTCTATGACAAAATTATTTCATTTACGGTTATAGCCAAAACCTCATTCCTATAAAACTTAAACCTGAGTTTCAAACCTTCCTTCTCCAGGTATAGCCGCCAACATAATCTGAAAATGCAAACTGGCTCAAAAAATAAGGATTTTTAACTTAATAAACTACATCACTGCAGCCTATCGACCTAATTTATCCTCTAACAAAAGCTCTTAATCTTAGTAACCTACTAGCTTAAAGTTTTAACTCTGTAGCTCCGTAACCTAACCTCAAAATTCTAATTTACCCAATAACATAGTATTTTAAGTACATAAACTACTGTTTTCTGGTAATAAAAGCACTTAATGTAGAGCATCGCTAGATTCGAGACTTGTCTTGGTCTTGTCTTGATCTTGTCTTGATTTAAAGGCAAGACCAAGACAAGACTTACAATCGTAAATACCAAGTCAAGATCAAAACTTATGGTTAGTCTTGTCTTCATCTTAAAAGAGTCTTGTATATAATTGGTAATAAATAACAGAGTTACACGAACATGTTACTTTTTCATTTAACGTTTTTTCCACTATATTTAGACGGTACGTAATTTATAAAGTACCCGTTCGACGCTGTATTACAATATGTATACACTAATGTAAACATTGATATGACTTAATAGCATCGATTTATCCGCAGTTGCGAATTGGACATAGTACAGTAAGCATAATGTTGGTAGAACGTAAACTATCTAAGGAGAGCGTAAACTTAAACTAAGCTTAAGGAGGCTCCAGCGCCGTAGTATCCGGAGTTAAGACGTGTCTTATTTATAAACGAGACCGAGCTGAATCCAACATTACCTTTTGTTATACCCCTAACTGGCCAAAATCTCGAGAAATTTGAGTTTAAAGTTTGCTCTTTAAATGTCTTTGATCATGGGCTCTTACGGCAGGCTTGATAAAAGTGATGGATTATAAATCCAATCCAATTTTTTTAAGTCATGAAAACATTTTAACAAGATGTAAAATCATGCAATATTAATCTAATACCGATATTATAAATAAAAATAATAAAACGCAATATCTCTTATATTTTATGTTAGTAAAAAAATTCACTTTCCTTTTATTTCATGAAACTTAAGACTTGTCCTGTCTAGTCTTGATCTTGTCTTGAAATTAAGACAAGATCGAGGCAAGAGTAGGATTTTTAAAATTTGTCAAGACCAATACAAGACTATACTTACATCTTGATCTTGTCTTGTCTTGCGATGCACTAACTTAATGCCAGTGACTTTTAAATACATGCTTCTAACCTTGCAGCTTCCTAACCTAACCTTTACATTCCAAATATTAATGGATGTTACAAAACTGAAAACAGAGGGCAACAGGGCTTCAAAAAAATCTAGTTTGATTTTTACATGGGTTTTTCGTACGAATTTCGATATGGAAATGTCATTGAAATCACTAATAAGATTAACAATACATTTGGGAAAAATTTATTTGTTGTGTTTAAAGTGTGCAAGTAGAGAGTGGGTGTATAATACAATTTGGTAAGTTGGAATTCAAAGATTTGGTTACGAAGCTGTAAGGTTAGAAGCATGAATAAAAAGGTAACTGGCATTAAGTGCTTTTGTTACCAAGAAAACAGGTTTGATGGACATGGCACAGCAGTTTATGTAGTTAAAATACTATGTTATTGGGTCACTAGAAATTTAGAGGTTAGGTTACGGAGCTATAGAGTTGAAACCTTGACTTAGAATTCTACTAAGATTAAGATCTTTTGAGAATATGTATTCTCTCACTCAGTCATCAACGGCATGACATAAGTGCCGTATGTAATTAATGATCAGGAATCAGCGGTTAATCTAAAGAATTTGAATTTAAATATCAGTGATAAAAAGATTTGTGAGGATAATTTTCTAATCTAAGCTTTATTGTTATCTTTAATATTCCAAGAAAGTGGTTCTGTAGTACTTTTATAACACACATATAGAAGTTGCTCAAACTGCTTGATCTGGCAGTGTAGTAAGCCAAGTATAGTAGGCCAAGACCACATTGTACTGCCTCCATTTGTGGATTAAAATCGTTTTCAGTTTTATTAAAAGCGTGAGTTACATATCTACACATAGGACACTTAGTTGTGGCTGTGGTTCCAACGATGGCATTTACACATTTGCCATCTAACATTGTGAGAGATACATCATATAATACAGTAACAGTGCTACTATTTGACAGTCGAAGTTCACCAGCTTTTAGTAGATTAACTTTACTTTTCAGTCTAAGATACTCTTTCTTAATACTATCATACGTTTCTTTCTCAAGGGAAATTCTTGAAGGTCTACAAAACCTTGTACTCTGTGCATTGTTATTCAACCAAAAAGTTGTATCTGAAAAGTGATACAGTTATTAAAATGTCAAATCACCTCAATATTCAGATAATTGTATATTAAAGTGGTTCATGTGATTATTTATTCAAATTGTACTAAAACTGATCAAATTTAATAAAGTTTTTATCACTGTTAATGATAGAATAACTTTAAATAATTTAATTTTTCTTTATTACTCCAAAATTACTAATTTAAATTTTCCGATCTCATAATTCACGTAGTCTGTCTTAGTCAATCATGCAACGAATAAGCAGGCTTTGCTCCGTAACCCTTCAATCTTTTGAGAAGAAAGAAAAGTATAACTTCACATACAAATTTTTTGAGAATTGCATGGGATTGAAACGTAAGGTTATATAACGCTCGCATATATGTATTCAAGATAATCACTACATTTGAGTTTCTACCAGTATCTTTATGTACAATCTATAGGTTAGTGTATTGCAAGGTATTTATTTATTTATTCAAAATTGTGTTAATTTTTCTGCCTCAACTTTGGTTTTATTACTGCTTTGAAAGTATACTAATTATTAAAGATATATAATAATTATATACTAATTATTGGAGTCTTTACATTTATGTAACAATTTTGATGTTACTAGGGCCTTTCTAAGTCCGTACGTTGATTTTTTTAGTCCATATTGGAGTATAAGAGCGTGAAAAAAACAGCTTTTATCGTGGATTACATCAACTATCTTGAGTAGCTTATGCGGCTCTGTGCAACCTGTGCCGCTACTCCGAGTTCTTCCGTCCTCTTCTTCATTTATTTTCAAATAATCTTTGTCTGTTCTTTCCGTCGGCTCGCCCATTTGTCGAACCGTGGTAGCGTCGGATTCCCATGCATAGATTCTGACTAGTAGTTTTCTGTCAAAATCTTGGCGCTTAATATCCACAGTAACTTTCGCTTGAAAGTTGTCCATCAAATCGGCAGGTATCGCCTTGATTTTTCTGTTGAGCCCGCTGCTCTTTTCTGGTTGCTCTTCTACATTGAAAAATTCTGTAGATTTCCTATGTAGTGTATCTAGCTTGCGTTGACGAGTTTTACGTTGTAAATATTGTGCTTTGTCTCTTTTGTGGAAGGGTGTACTTGCAAGGCTTACTTCTTTTTGCATATTTTTCTTTTTCTGCATGTATGCCAGTTTTTTATTAATTGGTCCTTGCGGTAGAATTTCATCGTAACTGTAGCTTACTAAAGTTGGCTGTATTCCTCCCATTTCCTTTTAATTTGCAGTTTGTGTTGGGAAATGACGTAGTTCATCTTTCCCTTTTCTTGCTTTGCTTACTATTAGCGTCTTATTTCTTTGAGATTCTGTCTCCGGCTATTCCGACTGAAAATCGGAAATTTCTATTTGATTATTCCTGTTCTTTCTTATTATATTTTTCTCCTGTCTTGTACAAATCTTGTGTATCTTCGCCGGTGAAGCGTTTGTGTCGCCAAATCCCTCGCTTTCTTGTTCCTCTGCGAGTTCGTATAACTCCCTGCGCGGTAGTTCAAGGTTTTTCTTTCCTTCTGTTAGGGTCGGGATGCGTGACAATGCGTCAGGTACTCTAATAATTCTCCTGAGTCTATAGACAACTATGAATTCGTAGCCACGTAGTTTCTCTTTTAGTCTCGTAAATTGCAGGTCCGGTTTTTTCGATATGTGGAAATGTTTCAGAGGCTCGTTGTCGGTAGCCACTGTAAATATCCGTCCGTACCGAAATGGTCTGAATGGCTTTTTTGCGTAGACTATGGCGAGCAGTTCTTTGTCGTACGCTGAATAGCAAAGTTCACAGCCTTTTAGACGGCTTGATGCATATTTGCCAGGGTGGTCTTCACCCATTTTCCCTTGACTGATTATTGTGCCTATAGCGTAGTCTGATTCATCCGTTGTAACTATAAATGGCTTATTTATGTCTGGCGCTAAGAGTACGGGCCCGCCGCATAGAGCGTTAACAAGAGTGTCAATTAAATTCCAGACCATTTCGTAAAAATTTCGAAATTGGTTGTGCTATTTTTGCGTGATTTTTAATAAAATGACAGAAATATCCCGTGAGACCTAAACATTGTTCTATTTTCTTTGCATTTGTAGGTCTTGGATAGTTTTTTACGGACATAATTTGATTAGGATTTGTTATGCTGACTATGAGACGCAATACCTTCGCCTCATGCTTCGAAAATTAACACTTTTTTGGTTCAATTGCTAAGTTGTTTTCTGCCAACTGATTTTGCAACCTCTTAAACCTCCTTCCTTGTTCTTTTATCGTCTTTGCGATTACCATCATGTCATCCATATAGACCTTTATTTCATATCCTTGAAGGCCTGCTAGTGCTAATGATATTGCGCACCTAAATGTGTTTGGTGAATCTGTACATTCCATTGGCATGCGCTAATATTCATAGTGCTTATCTGGATCTGAGAAGGCTGTTTAAGGAGCGTCTTTCTCGTCAATTTCGATTTAAAAAAATTTCATTTTTAGATCTACGACGGTGATGTAGCGGCATATGTAAGGATTAAAATTTCATTCTGAAATAGTAGTGGGTGGCACGAACCAACTGTTGCTTCGTTAAGCAGTCTAAAATCTGTCATAACTCTCCAATGTTTTTCTTCATTCGGCCCTGGGGGTTTTGGAACTATCTATGTGTTGAAGGTGTATGGTGACGTAGATGGCTCAATTATTCCTCAGTTTTCTAATTTTTTCAGTTATACACTCATCTGCTGCAGTGGCGTAGCCGAAATTATTGTATGGGGGGTCACAGATATATATATACATACATATATACATATATATATATATATCCGAATTATTTCAATTATTTTGAACCTTGCTACTCAACAAATCGACAGTAAATAAAAACAATCAACTGTAAAATTGTGCCAATGGGGGGGGGGGGCGAGCCCCAGGATCCCCTCCCCCCCGTGGCTACACCACTGATCTACTGTCTTACTGCTGTCGGATACATTATTTTTTTTGCTGCAATTGGTTTTTCAGTTTTTGTCGGTATCTTGTGTTTTAATACGTTCGGCGCTTTTAAAGGCTCTCCGTCGAGGCCAAACACATGAAGGTAAAATTCTATAAATTGACGCACATGCCGTAATTCTTCTTCATCACAACTCGTCGTGTTTTCTAGTCTTAATACTTCTATTAACCTTACTTCTTTATGTATCAAAAACTATTTATCTTCCAGCTTGTCGTTTATTTCAGTTTTACTACGTTCTTCATTAATTTCGTTTAAATCAAATAATCTTATCATGGCCTCCTTTAAGCCTTTGGCATTATTTTCATCGACGCTGTACGGCTTTGCCCCTTGAATTATCTCACATTTTAGCAATTCTACGTGGGGCACGGGTATTTTTATAGGTCCGTCAGTAATATTAATACATTCGGCGTATACTTTGTCGTTGTTGTTGTTTGCTATAAAATTAGCGGATGAAATGCCCCAATTGATTTTTGCAGAGGTACCCATCCAACTAAAATATTTTATACATCTCTTTCACATGCGCGATAATGATTTGTTTTGTTCTTGCGCGAATTCCGAATGCCCTCGGCTCTAGCAGAAGTATCTTTGTGCCACTTAAAACTTGTAAATTATGTTTGGCGCATACATAGCCGTCATATCCCTCCAATATGCCCCATCCAATCAATCCTTCTACCTGTATCGAAAAGTCGTTGGGGACCACATTTAGAGTGCACGTCAGCTCATTTACTGTCAATTTTACCGTTCCGAACGTGCACCGTGCTCCGTGTGTCACGCTGATAATCGACACTTTCTCACTATAATTTATATATAAGCCTTGCTTTGAGGCTACTCATTTTTATAATTAATACTTTGGCACCTGTGTCCGCATAAAATTCTGCGCTTTAGTTTCTTAGTTTTGGGCTCTCTAGGCATACTAAGGGTGGCGTATGCCCTATCCGTGATGTATTAATTTTTACTGCCTGGAGCGGCTCATTTATTTCTTTGTTTCGCGCTCCCTGTTCCAACTCTGGGCTATTAGTAAGGGGTTGTAATTTGATATGATTCTTAAAATTTTTGTTTAAAGCTATTTTGATGCTCCTCGCGGGGTCTGCTTTTAGCGATTTCTTCTTCGTTCTCCTTTTTCTGCTCCTTGATTTCCTGTTTTTTGTCGCATTTTCCTCCTATGTCTACAATATATGACTCCACCGGTTGCTGCTCGTTTACTTCAGCCGCTTTATTCCTTCTCTGCAGAGTTTCTTCTCTCTTTTTTTCTACTTCCAGGACTCGCTCGACGGTTGGGGAGTACGACGAGGGTTCTGGGAGTTTAAATGCTGCATGTGAGGGTCACTTACTCTATTGTTAAGCCCGTCTCCATGATTCAGTGGGTTTACATCTTGGTTGTTAGTCTGTTGATTGCCGTAGGCGTTAGTATGCAAGTATGTGCATACCGATAAGTTAGCAATCACAACATTGCTATGATGCTATCATAGCTTTATTTGTCAGTCGTACGATCGGTTTTGTCGGTGTTATAAATACACAGACAAAATATATGTCACGCATGCATCATAGTGTGCGAGCGAGCGAAAGCGAGAGATCGAGATTGACTGAAGTGCAGACCGCTCAACAGAGCAAATATTGAGTCTCAATAATGCTCGAATGTATTATAGTCGTGTTATAATATTTGATTTTGCTTATATATTGAACGACTGCCATTATACGCATTAAACGAACTTTGTGGCTGTGGATGTCAAAAAATCGTGTATGCACCACGGGATTAAAGTAGGCTACTCGCCGGGTGTACACAGCCTACTTTACTCCCTAGGTGCATAATATAATATTTGCTATGATCTCGAGATTCTTGTCGGACAGTATGTTACTTCTTAAAATAATTTTTTGTCAAAATTAGCATAAGAAATTAACGGAAATTTTAACAGATGTTCTAAAAATCAATAAAATAAATTATAAATATGCTCTAGTAAAATAAATTGGAAATATATCACTTTTATCATGAAAATATCGATAATTAGGATCAGAAAATATTAAAGAATATTATGTACGCAAGATTTTCTTTTTCTGAAAAAAAAGTTTTACCACCACCAATATGTGTGTTGCATAAAACTTTTCATAATTTTTAAGACATTTATCCTATTTCATATTTCGGGATCATTTGAATAAATAAATAAAAAAGTTGTCTTATATTATGATAAAAATTTCAGTTGGTATACTACACAGTTATTGAGCATTGTAATTGCCATATTTGGCATTAGAATAATAATAATAATAATAATAATAGTGATATTAACTATGTAAGTAACAATGCTAATAATGTTAATAATATCATTAATAAAATTAATTTATCAATAATACATAAGAAATGATTAGAAAAAGTAAAAACTACGTTTTGAATTTATTGAGTAAAATTACTCTTGTTCTGAATCCAGTGAGTTAAACTAGTCTTCCTCTGAGCGCCGTGGGCAAAGCTAGTCTTCCTCCGACCGCCGTGAGCAAAGATACTCTTCCTCCGACCTCGTGAGCTATGCTTTTCTTCCTCCAAACAAGGTTAGCAAAGCTAGTTTTCCTCCGAATGCAGTCAGTAAAGCTAGTCTTCCTCCGGCCTTTTGAGCCAAGCTTTTCTTCCTCCGGGGCAATGTTATGTGGAGTTATCTCGTGTATGCATTGATCCTTGCCTACGAGATAAATATTGACTTCAAAGGACTTTGCCCTGTCTATGTAAAGAGCCACAGAGCTGTTGGAAACTTTGAAGAATGATGTATGTTTGTGTGTGTTCCAAACTCATACGGATTTTTTGGGCATGTCTTAAAACACTTAAATAATAATTTTATAGGATTATTTTAGTACTTGTATTATATGATCGGCTTGAAACTGGTTATCATTGTTCTCGCATTCCTTTTTTTGCGTATTACAAGGTTCGCCCAACAAATGCGTACAAGTTCCAGACGCTCTAATATATCATGCTTTGAAGTTATAACAAGTTCTGTTATCATTTACATAAACAGGACAACACCTTCAAAATGCAGTCTCTAAATAATATGATTATATAACGGCTGGCCAGCTTCAAGACTTGTGGTCGGACGGACGAGCACAAGCTAACCCTAGACGTGCCTGAAAAGTTCTAAAGAGCTGAAGCTCTGGTCACCTAAAGACCGGACAAGTAAGTCTATGTACCAGTCCAGCTAAACCTTGTGGATGTCCAAGATTGTGGGCAGGCACCAGTCCAGGCATACGACAGTCTCCCAGTCAGACTTACCAAGCATGTGGACGACATCTTATCATAGCATTCAGCCATTACATAAAGTTAATTCGGTATCTCCTGTTCTGCTTCATCAAGAATTTTTATGTTCTCTTAAGCTGAGCCCCAATTTTTTTGAGTAAACAAAGGTACACTCTTATTGGTACGGCCAGCTCTACCAGTTTTTTTCTCTTCATCAACTTGTTCTTCAATATCATGAAGAAAGTCGTATTTGAAAATGGAAGTCGTATCTTAGAGGTATATAGAGAAGAACTTAAATGTCACCTGTTTTGATATCTACTAAAGCTTGTTATCTGTTAACTCGTTCTCAATCTCTATAAATACTCTGGCATCTTATACCAGAAAGGACCAAATAACTTCATAAATCGTCAACTTTGCATATTTATTCAAATCAATATTAATGCTTTGTGATCTTAAGCCAAATTTTGAAAGGACTCTTTTAATATATCTGTTCTATCAACTTTTTTAGCAAGATATTTTTTTTTGTTACTGAATGTACATCTTTCAGGTCCATCGATCCAACACAAACAGTAACATGATGTTTCATGTACGATGTAGCTAGTCGTCTGATGCCAGTGGGCCAAATAACACAAATCACAACGGATTGACGATCTGGTTGGACATCAAGCAGAGTGTACCTGATTGGCAGCTCAAAGCCCGTATCCATCATACGATCAGCTTCATCCAGAACTGGGTGGGATACACATGTGACACATGAAGAAGTAGTTTAATTTTGTACAAAATGGGAAATAAGCATTGTAATGTGAGTGCTGTACGTATCATGAGTTGTAAAGAGTTACATACCGACTGACAATCCATCTATGAGCAGAAAATTCTACAATTTTTAAAGGTGCCAACGAATAAATGTTTCAACATTGAAGTTAAAAGCTTAAATCTTATCATGATTTTTTTTTACTATAGTAGATAAGCTACGCCGATACGAGACGATGCCGATACGATACCACGCCGATACAAGACCACCACTATAGCTTATCCGGTAGTGGTGTGTGTGGGGGGGGGGGGAGTTCCCTCAAAGCACGAGCCTTACTCTGACGTCACGACTCTGGTCCTCGTACAAGACCACCGCTATAGCTCACCCGCTATAGCTTACCCGGTAGTAGTAGGGGGAGTTCCCCCGTGCTATAGCATGAGCTCTGACATCACGACTCCGAGCTCTAATGCCCCCACCTCAGCTCCCTCCTTTAGTGCTGAGGGGCGATGGCAAAGGTTTCTACGTCATCGCGGAGGATGTTGTCGAGACGGGCAAGAGGGAGAGAGAGCGAGAGAAAGAGAGGGAGAGAGAGTTGGAATATTAGGTCGAAATGTATGCGGTTAGGAACAGCGCAACTCTCATGGACTCCGATCCTCCCGTACTGCTCAAGATGAAATATGACCCGCTCTCTTAGCAGCTTATGTATTTTCTCATCTTCGATGCGGTCCTTCTATGCCTGCTCACTCGAACGCATTTTTTCTTTTTTTTATAATCATTAAATAGTAGTCTGGGATCGTAAGGAAAGTGTTTCAGTTGTTTGCATAATAACAACACATTTAAATTCAATACATATATTTATAATAGCTTGAAAACATACAAAAAAAAAAAAGATTTATGGCCAGTTATTCACTTCTTTCTAATTATATTAAATCCAGCTTTCTTCGGATACGAGTCAATATTTTTGGAATAATAATTTCCACTGATTTTTGGTTAAGCTGCCTCAACACGCTTTTGAAAAAAAGGTTTGCGACAATCTTTATCCTTTTTAATCTTGCTGCTCCCCGAATTACTTGATTTACTAGAGTATGAACCCATGTTGATTGCTCGATGCTCATTAGATGAATAAAGCCTAACATATTTCTTCATTTTGTTTTATAAGAAAGTAAAATTAAAAAAACCACCACTGCAAAATATACTTTTTTTTTCCATCTTGTTTGTCGAAAAAGTTCATAATAGCGTTTATATATTCAGTCTCAGTATCAGTCTCAGATTCACCATCATATTTCTCGGATTCACTACCAGCATTAGCAATAACCGATCCACCGATTTCATCAAAGGAGGAGGACCTTCCATTACCTTTCTCCCTCTTATAACTTTCTAGTGCATTCAAAAAACATTCAGAGTCCAGTTCAATGGGGCTTTTGACCAATGAACAAAGCCAGAATTTAATTTGATAAGCTTTACTAAGTGCACAAAAAAACTTGCCAAATACACCTATTTGTATCTCATGAGCGCCACATATTAACGCATTCATGGAATATGCAGTTTTATGAAAGTAAAGCGATGGTGCCATATAGTCTTGAACGTTGATCACAGTACGTCCCATAACAGATTCCAAATAAGTGGCCTTATTGTGTCCGTAAACGTAAATTCGATATGCATTTTTTGCTACGGCACACAAGCGTTGTTTTAATCGTCTAATAGAACAATCACCTTTGAACCAGCAAAGCCCGTGCTCTCGCGTCGACTGCTGATCGTTTTTCCGACGAAAATTCTCAGGTAAACTAGAAAAATTGCATGGAGGACGCACAATCAAATGATTAATCACAGGTCTTATAAGAGACATTACCGCCACTTCTTTTGGTAAAAACTGTCGCTATGCGTCAAGAAAATCTTGGATCTCTATCACATAATTATCCTTGAATAAATCCATTTTCACAGTTTAAGCGTGCTGTTCTAGTGCGTATCTGTCACGTTTGATACCAAGTAATAAACTGAGCTGCGCTCTGCGTTGACATTCGTTTATAATCGTTAAATTTGTTATACTCACCTTACCCCCTCCAAACAGCTGTACGCGATAAAATTTTCTTTGCTAAAGTCTCCAAAACATATGTGTCATAAGTATATGACACATTTCACAATGTACTTAAGAGCTATATATCATGATTTTTGATTGTATGGAAGGTTTGGAAAAAGGTTATATACATATTAACAATAAATTTCAATTTAAATAATTTATTTATGATGATCATAATTTTTGGAAAAAAACAGTACATTGATTTTTGTTTGTATGACACATCTTTTTCTTCTTCAGTGTCGATGACATCTTCCCACTACATGTTGAAGTAAAACCTTTTCATGCGTCTAACATTATGAGCAGCACATACAGATTCGTATGCACTGTTATAATGTGGGTAAGTGGTAGCTATTGTTTGGAGCTCAAACAGTGGATAATCAGTCATATCAATAACTTAAAAATTGAACCTTTTAAGCAATGCTTTTTTCAATTATCCAATCACAAAAATCTTCTTAGCATCTTTGAGATTCTCATTAAGCACATTGCCAATTTCTGTGTAGTCGATATCACCTGATTGTCAGTCCAATCCATGATAGCAAAGCTGAAGCCATGAATTTTCCCGTTTATACTGTTTATTTAATCTGTGCCAAGAAAATGGTGGTTTGAAGAGAAATACTTGCGGCCTTTCATCTTCATCAATAGCGAATGGCTAACTCTTTGATCACGTAATCTTTTCCAGGCTTCTTAAAGCCTTGCATGTCCACTACGTACCCCATTGCAACGAATTTGCTTATCGTCGGTTAATGTGGCGTATCGATAAACAAATTTTTATTATTTTCTAAATAATTTTCTAAATGATTTTACAATTTTTACTATCTGTTGATTTTTTCTTCGATTTTCTTTCCGCCTATTTCTCAGCGTGTTTCTTCGCAAATTTCGCCCACTCTACTTGTCGTCGTTTATCCTCTTTTTTTTCTTCCTTGCTCTGATGACTTTTCTCCATGATGTTTAAAAGACAAATGATGTAAGTAGAGTCAATAATCAGCTTTTACGACTTCACATGAGTTTTTTAACGTCCCCACTCATCGAACTATATTAAACAACGCGATCATGTAGAATCAAGCAATAGGCTGATGTGTAAGCAGAAAAATTGTCATGAGATTTAAATTCTAGACACACATCTACTGGTGCATTTTTGAACGACTTATTTTGCTTGGAGCAATCAATGATAATGAAAGGTGTGGTGCTCAGAAAATCATATCTGTTCATGATAGGGGCGCGATCTTGACCATGATATGAATTCCGTAAATTGGTATTCATTTCGTACAACAACGCATATTTAATATTGGTTATCTCAATATTAAGATCGCCGTGAGGATAATGCTGTGAATTAAGATAGAGTTTGACGTTTCTTATGTTGCAGTGATCGAACTTGCTCGCATTAGCATCTTTCCGATTTTTGCGATCAGTTTGGAAGGCTAATACAACATAGCGCGGCTTTTTCAACTGATTAGACGTCTTGACGGTCCAGATATGTTTTGTTGTGGTAAGCAGGAGTGAATATTTAAAGAGCTTCGAAGTTTAGAAACTCATAGATATAGATTCATCATTTTGTAAATAATTGAGGAGACGAATTTTGTGGGAATCTGACATTACAACATAGGGCATAAGCCATTCCAGCTTCAGTATTACAATTTTTAACTCTTTCTAAGTTACGAACGAATTAACGGCACCATCAGCCGAGGGAATTCCTTGTCAAGCAACTGCATTAAAGTCATTTTTAGATCTCGTGAGTATAAGTTCGTATTTTACATCAACAACAATCTTACGATAGTCCTCAGCAAAACCCAAAATCATGCTAAGAGGAATCATGGTTTTGAAGTAGCCATTCTTAGTTAGACCTAGAGCGTGATTACTTTTCCAGCCTGCATTCTGACTCAATACGTCTTGATCGGGCCTGAGCGTTAACCAATTTTTTATGAGGGTCGGAGTTTTTTTATAGAGAAAGCTTAAACAAAGATGGCCACAGTTGAAAGTATCAAAATTCTGATACCTTTTATAAGTGTATTTGATTAAGCTAACACCAAGATATAGCATTAAATCACTTGGTGTTTGCAGGTCACCAAAACTGTCAAAATACGTCACGTTATCGCCTCGCTTCCGATAGGCAACTCGATGAGTACCAGGACCGTCCTTATCATCAAGATGTACTATTGCGGATTCGTACAGATAAGGACCATTAGCTGGCAAAGCATTTCTCATAAAAACTCTACGAAAGTGTAGTATTTTTAAAAATTGGCATATTTAATAAGATTGTAGTCAGTGAGAGCTTGGTTTGGTAGTTTTACATGTAAAAAAATGTAATTTTTTTTTTTTGCTTTTCTATTTTCCAAACCCTTCCCAGGCCTTAAAAGCAGTCCTAAACCATTCTAATGTGGTTTTAAAAATAGTTCCTTTCCCAATAATAGCGCTTTCATCTTTTCATTATGTCTCTTACTTTCATCCAATTGTTTTCAAGCAGATTTAGCCTCGTTAAGAGCCTTAACAATTCCACTTGCACCATTAGTAATAGCACCTAGAAACCTTGAACCAGCGAACGCGGGAATTAGGTATGGTAGAAATCCTCTGATTTTTCGCGGAATAGGTAACACTCGAGGCATTACAATACATTTTTCACTACTAGCTTTCTTCACAGCTGGCCACGCCCCCTTTAACGCTGAACTTAAAACTTTTCGAACACAATCACTTCGAACCATAGACTTCGAGGCACTTTTAATCAAGCTTTTTAAAGTAATTTTCTCCTTCTTGACTCTTTTATTACTAACTTTTCTAGCGTTTGAAGGCGACGCTTCTATGCCGAGTTAAGATCCTAACTTTATGGTGTTCGTAACAGCATAAGCAGCAGCTTTTTTACCAAAACTCGCGTCTTTAGCCTTTAATCTTTGCCAAGCCTTTTCTGTAAGAACCTCGTCTGCAGCGTTCCTGTCTGCAATATTTCCTCGGTTCTCTGAGTAGGCTATATCGTGCTATTTGCAAGCCTGATCCAGCGATTTGATACCCGAATCTCCACGAGCTAACCTTTCGGCTAACTTGGTGCTCGGTCCACAATACTGATATCCCGGTATGTGCAGCTCTATAGGCAAGTTAATAATGAGTGTAATTATGACTCCACGACCCTGTCGACGATGGATGATCATTATTTCTCAAGCGCTCAGCGATGAATGAGCTCAAAATATAACTAACACATTATTTATAGTTTCATGTTTCAGTTGAGTCAGCATACTAATAATTTGGAGAATGGAATGTTAAACATCCTGCTGTGGTAAGCAAGAAAAGATGACTAATAAGTCTGATGAAAGTATAAAGGCATACTATTTACAGTATTGGGTTTCAGTGCCAGTTGTGTCAGCATATTGTGAACATAAGCTTTGTGAAACTTTCTGTTGTGAATTTTGACGAATTGGTTGAGCAAGATAAGAAAATAAAACGCCATGGTGATTTGTTACCCGATACGATAAGTGCTACCCTTTTTGGTCTGTCAAACTGTGGAAAAACAAACAGCTTGCTAGCTCTTATTACTCACCCCAACGGGTTGACATTTGAGAATGTTTATCTATACTCAAAATCGTTGAATCAGCCAAAGTATAAGTTTTTAGAACAGTTATTGGAGCCCATTGATAGAGTGAGATATATTTCATCTAGCGAGCATGAATCAGTCATATCTTTAGATAAAGCACTGCTTAACTCCATAATGATATTCGATGTTAATGCCTGGGAAAAACAAGATAATATGCGAGCCTTTCTCTGCATGAGACGTCACAAGAGCGTTGACTGTTTCTATCCATGCCAATCATACGCTCAAGTTCCGAAGCATTTAGTGAGAGATAATTTGAACCTCTTGATACTATTCCGACAAGATGATATCAATTTAAAGCACATCTA
Source organism: Copidosoma aretas (assembly GCA_030522625.1). Classification (NCBI taxonomy): domain Eukaryota; kingdom Metazoa; phylum Arthropoda; class Insecta; order Hymenoptera; family Encyrtidae; genus Copidosoma; species Copidosoma aretas. The sequence continues at coordinate 17,453 of JAPYYV010003828.1, forward strand.
TAATGATCATGTTAATACTGATATGACTTACAATGAATTTAAAAAATTATGTATAAAGTGTTGGGGAGATGGAAAACATGGGTTTGTCGTAATAGATAAGGATAAAAATGTGGAAAATGGTAGATATAGAAAAGGATTCGACTCTTTTGCTATAAA
>JAPYYV010003829.1:0-17723 GCA_030522625.1 Copidosoma aretas
AGTTTGAGCATGTCTTTTTGCGTTATTATTTACGGCACATTTTTTTCTTCCTAGCTCGCGGCGTTTCACGCTCGTGATTGCGGGACCCGAGATAACGCGGATTTGACGCTCCCGCGGAGCGCCGTCGGGGTGGGATAAGACGAGCTTTTTAATTAATTTTCGCCGAGGCCGTCGTCGTCCCCGTCGTCTTGGTTCAAACGCGCCCGGGAAAGTTTTTCCAGGATCGGGCTCTTTTGTCCGTTTGTTTGTTCGCTCGTTCCGAAGCGTTGGGGTGGAGAAAAATTAGTTTACGAAACTCGGGCGAGGCTTTCGCCGCCCTCCCCTTTTTTCGTGTAAATTGAATTCGTGCGTTCGTTCCATCATCTTATGGCTCGATTACGCGCGAGAATTCAGAAGACGCCGACAATCTGATTTTTTCAGTGAATTCGAAAACTCAATATCGTCCCCACACGGATGAACTTTTCAAATGCTGTGTGATATCATTTGTTTTAAATGATGTAACGCATCATTTGTGCTGGAAAATTTTGTTTTTTACTGCGGACTGGATACAACAAATTTTTTTTCTATAAAAATAATGCATTTTGTTCCAAAAGCGAGAAAAATCGACGAGAAAAAAAGTTATTCAAAGCAGTATGTTACGCACAGTGAGAAATCTATCGAATTTTGTTGTTGACTCGAAGCAAACAGATCCCCTCAACCGACGATTGTTAATTCAATAAATCGTTCACCAAGTTTTGAAAAATAATTGCCCCCATTTTTCTTTCCCAACACAGTACATGCATATTCATCGAAATGATTTGAAAGAAACTTCATTCTCTAAAAAAACATGACCCTACATTATGCTGGAATAAAGTTTTTTACGTACTGTATCGTGAAAACAAAAATTTAAAATACAACGGCGCTCAATAATCACTTGCTTTTTCGGAAAACATTTCTGAAAGTCCATGTAACAATCGCACCCAAGTCCAAACTCGCACGCCACTGGCCCTTTCTCCACAAGCTCGACATCCCGCATTTCAATAAATGCACGACCCATAAAACACGACGGATCAGCTTGTCGATCGACTCTCTGATTCATCACCACGAAGCCGAACAACAAATCTACCATTAAAACGCGATCCCAGCCTCGGCGACTCGCCTCTCATCACCGGTGTATACGCGCGCGTTGTCGAGCGGCAAGCGCGCGCCGTTGGAGCGTCCTGTTTACCCAGGGCAGTAATTTCCGTGTCTCACCCCCCCCTCCCCCTTGCTTGCCAGAAGCGATAACACGAACGGCTGTCGAATCGCTGGGCCGTGATTTTTCGCGCGGCGTCGACGTTTCGCGGATGAGCGTTGCTCCACTCGCGGTGTAATTCGATTGCGCCGAGCGGTGTTTTTGATTTTTGAAATTACGATATTTGCTCCGCTGTGGAGAGGACAAGTAGCGTTTCCGGCCCTGTTCGTCGAGTTTTTGTTTTTTTTTTCCAATAAAGCGTAACGAGCTGTTAAAAATAAAAATCACGATCGACCGCCCGACCCTTGCAAACTGGTTTCTCAAAAGATATAGATATAGGCGAGTCAACGCTGATTCAAGGAATCTCTTCTCCTCGAATTTTGTGGTGCAAGTACTCTGCTTACACATTTACGAGCACAATAGAGACGAATCACTTTTGCTTTAATCACCCTGAATTACCACTACGAAAGAAAAGAAAAATTCTACAACGTCCGACTATTCGCCGACCCGTTCTACTCGGGGAAAAACTCGCCCCGCCGCATCCCCGCTCCATCAACCGACGCTTCGCAGCGCTCCCCCTCCTTACCGATCCAAGCCGCGCGAGAACCCCTTCTGCGCGAGCTACGAGCTCACCCGGCCACCGCATCGGCGAACGCACCCTCGGGCGGCAAAATTAATCAAGCCGACGCACCACTCGCGCGCCTTAATACACACGAACGCGCGCGCCCCCGCAGCCGCGCGATCAAAGCCGGTGCCTCCAGACGCACACCCGTAGCGGGTACTGTGTGTATAGTACCAAGCTCCCGGCGTTGCGTGTACGGGCCGCTCGAACGATCCGCAGGACTCGCGATCGCCGGCCCGGATCTCGAGACGCGCGCGCGCGCCGCTTGGATCTTCGGGATTCCCGTGACGGGCCGCGGGCGGAACGTGCGTAACATGTACGCGCAGGGTTGTCGCGCGGGACCGCGGCCGCTGCGTCGGGGAATTTTCGCCGCGCGCGAGGGAGCCGTACGCCCCGTTGCGAGGACGACGCCGAGCGCGTCGCGGGGCCAGGCATTAATACTCGAGGGGGAGAGCGGTGCGTGCGTCATTCGCTCTCGCGAGCACCGGGGCCAGGGGGGGGGGGGGGCGCGAGGGGGCCAGGCGGGGCTTGAAACGACGAGCAGCGAGGGTTTTTTCACGCGTAAAGGCGTGCAGCGGGTGAGCGTGCTTTTGATGGACTATTCTTTTTTTTTTTTTTTTTTTTCTGTTCGGGTGTAAGTGGCTTTTGTGTTTTGGAAGGGTGGGTTTTTTTCAAGGGTTGTTTTGAAATGGTTGGAGCTTAGAGGGAGCGCATGGATGGAGGATAGTTTTTGAGCTTTGGCCAGGAATATTTTTATGATTAAAAAGTACTATACCATTCGCAAATAACACTTGGTCTATTTCCAGCTGAACAGCGTCAAAGTCTAAGCATCCAGTGCTTAGCAAAAGGCGAGTTGAAGAGTTCAGAGCTAGTGGCGATCTCAAGAGCTTGGTGAATGTAGAAGTGATATATTGGGGATGCTATGGTGGTGGCGATAAAATGTATTTTCTATTAAAATTGTACAGTAAGATTATTGTTTACCAATTGAATTTTTGAAATAGGTTAAGGTGGAAAAAAATTATCGCTATCGGAAATGTGATGAAATGTTCATGAAGAAGAATAATGAAGATGTTCAAGGTGTTTAATCCTGATGCATTAAAATATTCTCGAGAGCAAGCGGCGGCAAACATAAAGGGACGCGATACTTGGCGGATACATTTTTTTTCACAGTTTAAAAAAAGTTTTTCTGCGCAACTCACACGTTAAACCTGGATCGAGTTTTCTGCATACACAAGCTTATTAAATTCCTTTGTTCGTCAAGACATCGATCTTACGCTTTCAGATGAAGTTTTGCCGATTCAACCATCAATATTTATGCGAAAAGTTAGGTGACCTACTTGACACACTTTGAAAGGAAGCGATCATGAAATGTCGAGTGGAATTCTCGGAACGAGCGGGCCAATTAAACTAATTCAATGGAGGCTGGATCGTTTGCTCGAACGAGGACCTTGTATTTCATTCACGTGTCGTGATTAAGACGGTGGCGTTGATATATACGATTATTATGCGCGTTATAATAGAACACGGGGATTTTGTCAATGTTAAGTACATAATTATTAAAATATCCCTAGCTCTAATCTCGACAGACAAATAAAGCAGTGACTGCTGCTGTTGAAGGTATTATTTGAACAAAACCACTAATTAGCCTTCTACAAATCCATTCTCAAATCTACTCTCACGTCAGTACGGAACCAGGTAACGTTGCGTTTACTCGATTCGGTTGCGTTTTCAAGGATTCGTTGGAAATCACGCGAAAACTTTCCTTCTACCCTTTAGCACTTGTAAACTATCGAAACACACAACATTCAACTTTGAACTGAAAAAAAGTTGGCACGAGAGCGCAGTAACGTGTAGCTCATAATAAAAGCAAAACGGTTGATTTAATGATCGACCTACAACAGAAGTGTATCAAGCTTAAGGTACAATTTGAGATTATTTGGCTGGAACATTATTTAAATATCCTGATTCTCATATGATTTTCCATGATTTTTTCAGCACACACATCGATAATTGTTCTCAACTGTTTGGATTTTATCGAAATCTCAATGTATTTCTTGCGTTATGTGTAATTTGAAAGTCTTTTAGTATATTTAGGTGTATCATCAATACTCGCTGTGAAAAAAATATCAATAACTATTCAATAGTGTATAAGTTGAGAACGACTGCACCGCACCGACTACCTTAAAGATTTTAACACAAGATTATTCATACATGCATCATGCAAGCACGAATTCCATCACCAAACCGGATCACGAGATCGACGGCAGGTCACCGTGTCCACGGAAGCCAGCCATCCGCCCGCCTGATATAATGCCGCGCGAGTACATCGTCGTCATAGTCGGCTTCGTTCGCACCAATTAACACGCTGTGCGATTCAGGTCGTGTCGCCCGTCCCAACTCCCTTCCTTCCTTCCGTCTCTGCTGCTCTGATGCTCGAATCTTCCGCAAGTCTGGTTTCCAACAACTATACAGTCGTTACAGTGGTGGAACAGTTGGGCGGTACAGACGTATTGCTGTCCATATGATTGCGGGATTGTGGGTTAGGAGTTTCTAATGAGTTGGACGCGTTTTAGGTTAGGGTAGCATGACGTTACGTTGGAGGGAAACGTTTTAGTTGAGGATCAAGTTGTGGGTATCAGTCCAAGATTTTCGTTCGTTGGTTTGACTTGTAACTTTTGATATAAGGGTATTAAAGACTTAAATTTTAAAACAGGAATCTGCCTTATCGACGAAGTATACATTTTTAGTTGTGTAACTGTAATTTTAGTACATCGTTACACTAAACAAAGACTATAAAGACTCAATCTATTATTTTGTAAGGTTTTGAGGGAATACTACAACGGCAACCTGTGAAGTATTGGTCTGAAATTCGGACTCCAACGTACTGTTTTTTATCGTGAAAGGATAGATGATTCTTGGACCAAACATTTTTTAGGTCGCCATTGAAATATTCTCTAAAAACTTTATCAGGTGATGGATTAATTCTTCATCTAGAGCCTGTACATTTAAGGATCGCGATGTTTACTTGAATTATAGTATTATGGCTGAAAAACAATAATTCATCGGTAAGGAAGAGTTCTAGTTAGATATTTGAGTAGCACATCTTCTCAAGGGGACTGATCCACTTGCTTAATACAAATTCACCTTGCCGACAAAACATTTTTTCTTGTTCCTATCAACGTTTTTCGAGGAAATTCCACAAAACAACAACACAGAGGCACTAGCTTATCAAGACTTACGTACCTTCCTGTTGGGCTTCCAGCCAACACATCGATATCAATGAGAGTTGTCAATCAGAAAACAAAAATCATGATGTACCACTTTTGAACCACCGATCCAGTGCTTCTGTATCAATTTTGTGTGAAACTCATTCTGATAGCAATTGTACAATGAAAAAATCATTTCACCAATCAGATAAGTTTCCGTTCTACGAACCGAGTACCTATTACACCATATTCCGTAAAAAACAATTCTAACACGCAATAGCGCCTGTCATTCTAGTCACTACTACTTTTTTCCACGCCACTTGTGACATTCCTTGCGTGAGCGATGAATTAACTCCAACAGAACACGCTTTATATGCTGCCAGGCGCGTTTACAAAGTGTTATGGAAATCTGACGCACCCAACCCCTCACATTCCTTTTTACGAGGTAGTTATACGCACATCCCCCTCCTCCTCCGCACGCTCTGCGTGTCAAAATGAAATATTTGCCGTGACATCAAAGTTCACGCCTCTCTTATAGCACTCCCTCATTGCTACATCAACGCCGTCTATTTTAGTTCTTCAGTCGAGCGTCGCTTTCTCCCCTTCTCCCGTTCCCAAGTGCTCCGATCGAGCAAACGTTGCAAAACGCACTCGCTTAATCATCTTACGCTCGCGAAAAGGGATTATCCATCTGCGCGAGCTTTTACCCAAATTGTCCCATTGTGTACGGGAGCCTTTTTTCGTGCGCGAGCGCAATTGGATGTACCGGAGGGATTCGTCACCCGGGGGTGTCTTGCCTCTTTAATGCTAGTGTGTAGGAGTGAACGAGGGAGGGTAAAATCTGTATTCCGTCAGCCGGTCGGTTAGTGTTACGTGATCCTGCGATCATTGGAAGGATGGGGGACAAATGTGGGTGGGCGGAGGGAACGGGGGAGGACCTGAATTATGTAGGTCGTAATGGTCTTTTTTCGTCTTCTCCTACGCTTTATTTTATTGCCCCTATGATGCTGTGCGCTATTTACATCATAAGATACAGACGCAGGCTTACCATTTGGATCTTACGTAACTGTTATTTATGCACTGCAGCTCCTTATTTCTCTGGTACCTCTTATTCAAAAGATTTGCAAAGACAAGCTCAAGTCGATGTCTTTGAAAACTTTTGATGAAATTTTTACCGAGCATTTGATTCCGTCGACTCATCGGGTTAGAAGTTGAGAAAAAGCGAAAGAAAAATACAAATTGTACGCAGCAAAATAAACGCACGAGATGAAAAGCAGTACCTAATTGGTTCCGAGCGAGGAGTCAGCCGAGCTTTCAGTTTCAAAGAAAACGATCGTAATCACCTACTTTTCAGATGAAACGCAGTTTATTCTGATAATTGACTTCAATCACTGTACTGATTGTCGACTAGTATAGTTCGGTCGGTAGTACACGAGCTTCGCAGCTGGGAACGAGTTGACTTTACGGGGTACGAATCCTTACGTGATTTGTCGGCTAAAGTTCAAGTGGGGTCTGATATTAATGAAAAAAATAAAAATAAATAAATGCATGATTCGGTGCTGAGGACCTTTTTTTTCGTATTCAAAGGGTTTGATGGACAAATAGTTATCTATCATCGTACTAGCTCGTAGCTCTTAATTATATACGTATATTTAACGACGGTCGAGCACGAGCACTCGAGAGCATTCCTCGCGCTAAATGTACACGAGCATTCGCTCCATCTCACCTTGCTTTCACAAACCTAGACCCGAAGGTGTGGAAGGGGGAGGGAGGGAAGAGGCCGAGCTTTGAGCAGCTTTACCCGGGAATCGTCGCCCAGATTCGATCCTGCGTAGCGCAGTGGAGCGCGGCCAAGGGGTGTACAGTACACGTGACAAGGGCCGGCTGGTGAGATAGTGCGTGAGCGTTTTATAACGTCGTTGCGCGTTGATTAATCCTTTTTTTTGTCGAAGCATTTGTCTTTCTCCATGCGTAAGGATTGAAATTAAGATGAAGGTAGGTGCTACTGTTTAAAACCTTGAAATATCAACCATGTGATTTTTAGGCGCTTGATTTATTTATATAAGGTTTCGTTCAATAAACGAAGACACTTTTTTTATCAGTTGACATGAGAATCTTCCAGACATAGGTACCAAGCACGAGTTGGTTGCCATCTCGGGATCGTTTTTTTCTTCCCGCCGTTTTTAATGTAAAGAGGAGCACGCAGCGTATCATTCTAAACAACTGAAATATCCGGTTCTAAAAGCAGGTGAGCTTTTGTTTTAGAGACTCAGATGAAGTGCGGTTGGGAAAGGGTCGGAGGACGGAATCTATCCGTTTGCAAATGTTGATCTGGACGGGAGTTTCGCGGTTATGAGTTTGAACATCAGTTGTTAGTTGCACAGTTTGCGCGTGGTTTCTGCTATTCGTTCTAATGTTAACGAGCAAACTCTCGAACATGTGGATCGAATAAAGGTCATTTAAATGCCATAATGTGGGGATTAGTGTAAAACGGTGACTGTTGTACCCATGAGAAATAACCTACGAGTAGATGCACACTTTGCAGTATCAATAAAAAGTCCGAGTTTTGTGCAGTCTTAAAAAGTATTTATATGAATTTGGCAACTTTAAAAGACTTTAAAAATCAATGAACGATGTAGATGATTATGTCTTATAAAGAATTTTCCACGTGACATTTTTTCATCCCTTTCCTTCTTTCCTTCATCAAGAATCAACTTTTTGAAAAGGCTTTGATTATGAAGTAAAGGTCTTTTTACAATATACCTCGTCGAAAGCCTTTGTCACATCTACTTTAGCACTTTAGTACATGAAACTTGCTTCAAGTAATTTAAAGATGTTCGTAAACTTTAAAGTAATTGAATATCGTTGAAAAATGTAGAAGTCTTTCTTTCACTTCAAAAGTCATATTTTATCATCTATTAACTTCTGAAGTCTGACAAAGTCTTCCTGTTATTTTTGCTCTGTGTGACCTATCTTAAAGACTAAATTACTTTGAAGTCTTTAAAAGACTTTCCAAGACTCTATTCCCTGCATTTAGGAGTACACATCCCTTCGATCAACAAAGGATTTTAAATACTGCAACACGAAGCATACGATAGCATGCTCCCCTTTTGTTTGATTCCCGCATTTCCAGAACTCCGGTCCTTGGGCAACCCACATCGTTCCAGAAGCAAAAAAAGTCCATTGCAAGTGGGTAAGTATCCATGTATCCCGGCCGAATCGATTTCCACAACGTGGTTCGTAAACAGTCCAGCTGGTAAGCGTAAAAACGACCGGATGGGAATCGGAACGAGGAAGAGATGGCCCTTGACTACCGGGAAGCGCAAAAACCGCCAGACCTTGAAATTAACTTTGCTAGAATGTCTCCCATTCGCCCTTTGGACCTTGCTGTGCAACTTTGTTCTTTCAGAGGACAACTTTTGATGATTGGATCCATTAAGAGCTCTTGGGAAGAAAACACTGGCTAATTACAACCAATTACGGATGCACTTTGAGATTGGGCTAATAGCGGGGGATGCATCCAATTAGAAAACCCTATCGAAATAGTTGGATCTATCGTTCCAGCCAGAATTTAGTGGATATGTGCATATATTTTGGAAGATAGGAAGGATTTTTATGAACATTTGTATCGACCCAGATGCCAGAAGCTAGTACAAGTAATATCAGGAGCAAGATGCGCGTGTGATTTGGTTTACTCCGCGGGTAAATACGTGCATAACTGCACTGGATGTACAAATATAGAGCCGCGTTCAAGGTTGTCCACGCACGCGCCGATCATATGCGCGCTTTTTATCGCCTGCGCTGTCTTTTGCGGAACGAGCGAGTCGTTTAAAAAGAGCCCAATGGGTATTTTATTTCAATGCGACCCGGGGGATGTCCTATAAATATGAGCGCGTCTTTATATATTAGTGGCGCAGGAACAGCCTCCGCGGATATTCCACAGATCAACGGCGCGCATAAACGGGATTCGACCTCGATTTGACGACGATGTCCCGCCTCGATTTAGCCGTTATAGGTCGGTCGAGGGTGAAAATAAAGCCGTTGTGTGACCGCACGACGCTCGAGCTTTGATTCGACTCGATGGATGTGTTCTTCTTTTGGTTTCCTTTGCCGCGGATGTGGAACCTTTTCTCTTCTATAAATAGGTTTGTTTATCGGGTGACCCGTGAATACGCTCTTATTGGGTACGTTTAGGAAGTGGATTTTGATAAGACTTTAGGATGAGTTCGTAGAGAATAACGTTGGTTGAAGTAAACTATTTCATGCGGTTCATTGAATGACATTATTTTTTCAGTGACTGACATGTATTCAGTAGATTACTGTAATGGACAATTTGCCTTTAAAAAACATAAAAATCGCGCTGTTTTGTTTGATTGGAGTTATAGGTATAAAATAAAAAAAAACTCCAGTACTCGAATCCACAAAAGTGCGTATTTTCTTATACTTCATGGACGAAATGTATTGTTAAACTTGTGTTGAATGTGATTTAGATTTAGAAGTTAGAAGTTTTCTAAGATAAGCAAAGAAGTCGAATAAGAGCAATTCATCATCAATTGCTGTAAAAGTTTATCGCTCATCTTCGAGCAATCATAACTTGTGACTGATAAAACTAATCCATCCACAATTTTTATTCAAGATCCATCAAGACGCTTCATTCTTTATGGTAGCTTCTGTACAAGGAAAATTAATAAAATAAGCATACATTGAAAATTAAAAAACAGAAGTGCGACATTGCGAGTGTAAGAGCATACCTGACATTATTTTTCTAAATTTTATAGGAATTTGGTAAGAATGAAGGATATTTAAAACAATTGATTATAAATAGTGTCAATGAATCATGTACGAATATAAATAAGGTCACAATTACATTGGGAAACACGTGCAAACCTCATCCTTAATAAGGCCCGTCACATTTTTTCGCTCTTACTCCTGCCATCCTGTATATCACTCCAGTCCATTAAATTTCTATCACGCAGTGCAAGTCACACCCTTAGATATTAAAAAAAAAAGGTCACACGAGACGAGAAACTTTAGTAATTTTCTCCCCTACTATACTCCCTTTCTCAGAGCTTCGAAGACGCGGTTTCATGTACCTACATATACCGATACCCACACAAGCAACTTTCTCAAAACCGCGTCACGTCCCGGGAGCTCGACACCATAGTGCGGCTAAGTTGCACTGCGCGCGGTGGCAGGAAATCGAGCTTTTAGGCATCCCAGGATTTTTCGAGGAGCAGAGACGCTTCTTCCTTTTTTCCTTGGGATGGCAAAAGACGGAAAAAGAGGCGGGTCTTTGGAATCGTTGGCCATGAGGTGGTTGAACGGGAGTTTTTTGGAGGATTCGAGCCGACAAATGGCTTGAATAAAATATTCGCGCTGAAAGCTTCCTCTGCCCACGACTTTGAAAAATCTCGCGGATTTTATATTTCAGCCAATGGAGGCAGGCTCTTTTAAATTTTCTTTTTTTTTTATCAAGCATTTTATTGAAATTTTTTGCAATATTTATCCAAGCTCGCGAAGCCAGAAATTCGATTTCGTAATTTTGACTTTGAGGTATAAAATCCGTAGACAGAGATGGATTTTTATTTCGTAAGGTCGCTCTATGATTGAAAATGTTTCTAGTTTACATGCAATATTTTTCATCAGACAAGACCATTGATTCTTTTTACTACGATCAAAATCGAAGGAAATAATCATCAAAAACTCTCCACGACCCGAATCACAAAACACGTCGGAAATAACGAGGCCTAAAAATAAATATCCAACACAATACAGTTTCCTGTGTTCGCCAGCGCGTGAAGAGAACGTTCCCCTGATACGCTCGATTGAATTGAAAGTTGGAGCAAGTTTCCTAATCACACACGCCAAGTTTCGCCTGAGAATGGGGTGAGGAAGACCTTCTCTATGTACCCGACGTGCGACTCGGCAACGTCACGCCTCCGCCTCAGTAATGACGCAACAGAAAGACCTCGCAACCTCCATCGGACATATCCGAGCAAACAATTTTCATTCCCCAAAACCACAACTGCAAGCCACGTATACCGTTCCACCACCGACCTTTGGCTAGTTTATCTTTTCGCTCGCCCGGAATTTCCCAAAATTCCCCGAAACTCCGTTGCGAATCGCAAAGCTCCGAGCCGAAGATAATCCGGTGATTCATGCCCTCTCGAGCGACCATCGTAAAAAGCAAGCCGCGCGGCGCACATGTACGGGCACGTAAGCCGTTTAAAGGGGCTGACTGTTTAAGGAGATTATATGCGAGATACGAGCTCTTTTCCATGCGCGCACGCACGCGATCGGAAACCAGGTACAGCGGGCCTCTATTACGGTTCAGGGGCGTTTCGACGGATCAAAGTTTTACGCTCGGAGTGCCTCGCGACGTATATAATACCGACGCGAAATTACAGCGTGAATCAAGCGAACGAGCAAAGCGCGTACAGGCGTTCAAACTCAATTGTTATCATCGCCCAGTGTAAATATACCACGCTGTGCGTCCTCGCGGCGAAGGGTGGGTATTGCGCGATTTACATATTATCTCGTCCAACTTTCACGGAGTTCATCGTGGATTCCAGCTTCGGGGCTACCGGATATCCGGAGTTTTGGGCCACGGAGTGTTCCATGCGAGCCTTTTTCTTTGGACACAACGAAGAAAAATTCGCACAAAAGGTTCAATTTGTTCGCTCAAATGCTATTCGTCGTCGTCGACCCAACGCGTGTTCAACGGTAAAGTGGCCTCGATTCGGGTCGGCTCTTCGATTCGCAATAGCTTCGGGGGACGTCTGTACAAGGAGCTCCCCGTTGTAAATTCAAGTTTCTTGGCCCAGTTGTACAGCTCGCCTGATGCTGGTCGAAAGCTTTCCCCGAGGAAATTGATCGTCGTCGCGCGTCGGACCGTTCTTGGGTCCCGCGTACGTATGCGGACGTTAATATCTTAGAGGACGTTATTCGATTGGAATTGATTTATTCAGTTGGGTTTCTTCTATACTAATGTCTAAAGGACTTTAATTGAGAACTGATTGATGTTCTCAGAACAAAAGTTCAGCTGTACAAAAAAGATGTGTGTCACTTGTATTTATTTGAGGGTTATACTGTTAAAAATACACCATCGGGCTTTTGTCTGACATACTCGTGTGGTTTTCAAAAACCACGTGGTTATTAAGCTTGAATACCACATGGGTTCTTTAAAATCACGTAGGTGCTTGAGACAATAATGGCATTGTTTTGCTATATGGTTCTACCACGTCGTTTTCGTCAACAGTGTATAGTGTATTGCTTAATAGGTTATATGTTTGAGGACTTCAGTTAGAGCACGGCTACTCACGGCGATTTCGGAGCATTGAAACGTATATCTGTGCCGAATGTGCACCGTGAGCGCCCAAAACTAAGGTCCTCGAACATATCTATTATGTACATCTATAGATTAATATATTAATCAAGTAGTGATATAGTGCAATTGGCAATTATAGAAGATAAGTTCATTTGTAGCATCATCAGGTGATTCAGAGCCAATCCATCTTCTGCGCTAGATTATTAAGAACTTACAAAGATAGCAAGTGTTCATAAAGTATCTTTTCCGAGGAGCTAAGAAGCTTAAAAAGTTCGTGAAAAAGGTTATTGAAAGTTATTTCATACTGTTCAAAGAATTCATTGCAGTAAAGTAGGACATCTCAAACTTTAACGATCACTTCAAAGTCGCCCGGGACAACATTTGAAGTATTAGCTTTTGATTTTAAGTCGAAGGCTCTAAAGTCATTATTAAAGTTTGAGACCTTCCATTGCACCCAAAGTCAGTGGAAATTTTCAAAAAATCCACGGTGGCAAAAGTTTCTTAATAACTTTGAAATTCCAACCAAGATTTTGAAGTTCCTAGCCCCTCGACCTTATAAAGTACATTTCTTATTTCCTCGGTGAGAACCGAACGAACTCAAACGTTTCGTCCCCAATTTGCTTTGGAATGCTGAGACGTTGGATTGTAATGACTCGAAAACGTGAATCTCGAACGATGCATCCAAGCTTCTAAAAAGAAAACGGATGAAAGCTTTTCAAGTCTGCGAGCGAATCGGACCATTTGTACGTTCAGTTCCGAACCGTCCTAACCTTAATGACCGTTTCAATCTGCTCGATAATGCGGCGCGCATTTCGGGGAAATAAATCACGGCGTCCCTGCCACGCGCGACACGGAAAAATTTCCCACATCCCGGCCAAAGCGGGACGAGCGAATCATTAGCGGCCAGCCGGGACCGCCTCCGCCGTTATTTTCCCGATACTTTATCACCAGCAGGCTCCGAAAAATGCCTGTCACCGCGAAACACCGGCGCCCACCCCCGGCTTTGTCCTCCGCAAAACGTACACGCCGAGAGCGAAAAAAAGACGCAGCCACGGCTCCGGAGGCGGAGGAGTCCGGTAATCCTCCGTACACCCCGCGCCGAGCAGGGCCAGAAAAGAAGGAGTTTGCGCAAAAAGTAAGAAGAACCCAGGGGGGGGGGACAACGGACGCCACTCATCTCCGCTCAAAGCGGATTATCCGGGCGCACGGCTCGCCGGGCGAGAAAACGAGGGACGCGCCTACTCCCCCCGCGGCGAGGACGGGCCGGAAGAACTTTTTCCATCCCACCCGAGGACCGATTTCGCGCGCGAGCGCTCGTCCCTGCTCCCCCCGCCGCCGGAGTCTGTTTCGAGCGCTCAACCCTGCGCCCGGGCCCCTTTCGCCCGCTCCCGATCGATCGAGCGTCCCCTTCGACGGAGCAGCTTCGTGGATCCTCGGCCGCACGTGCGCGCTGTTTTTACGATCGCGAGCCGGTGTTGGTGGACCTTTCGGCGGGCCTCGCTGGATCCGCCGTTGACGGACGGTCGAAAGTCGTGTTCGTAGCGATGGGTTCTTGGTGTACACGTTTGGGCTGGAAGAGGAAGGGGTTGTCTCTGGTGACTGAACTTGAGCGGGATGAGTCAGTGGGACAGCGGGAAAAGGAACATTAGTTTGGTGATCGCTACCTGGATTCGTAAATGTTGCCAAAGTGTTTGGGCGACGAGTGAGTTTGTTAGATGGCGCGATTCACGTGCGCGAGAAATGACAATTGCGTGCCGAGAAAAGTATTTGCTCATGGATGTTCGGTCGCCAGAGAAAGTACAGACTACCCCCGGTCTCTGATGGATTCCGACGACTTTGCGTGTTATTAGCTCTACGGACGGGTAATAGTGGGTTTATCGTCTTTATGTTCCGTACACAACAATCAGCTAGAGAATAGATGCTTTCTTGGTCGTCGTATTCCCACATTTGTATAAGATGCATCAATCCACGTGGGCAAACTGTAGTTCCAATTCGTCACTGAAAAACAGTTTTGAAACAAGAAAAAGAAGAGAAAAGAGGTACTCATTCCGAAAACAGCGCAGCACGCACGAAGTTGTCCGTCGAAGAAACTCGGCCGCGCGGGGCTGCAGCGCGAGGCAATCGAATAAACATCGGGGAGTTTGTGTTTCAAGTTACTGATGGGGAGTGCATATCATCCGTTTGTTTCGTCGGGAAGGGGGAGGAAGATCATTCGGTCCTTCCGTAAAGCGAGCGCGTGTGGGAATAATGACGGACTGGTTGCATCTTTGATGGAACATTGGACGGTTCGGCCCGATCGGGCTCATTACTGAACGATGCCAACAGGATGAATTTGTTATTTATGATTTAGTCATCCACACAGTTTAATCTTTGATTTACCGGCGTTGAGATTTCCAAGTTTCTTCCAACTTGCGCCGTATGATAAGCTTTACGGAAGTTTGAAAAAAAATCTGCCACAGTAAAGTTCGCAAGAACAATCCAGCTGTGTACTCACAAATGGAAGATTAACTTATTACGCTGAGATGTAAATTTGTTGCGAAATTCAGTTGTGAAATTTTTTTCTCCGAATACTTGGTTACTCGATAAATACAATGATGAAAGTTTCGACGAACTGGTAATAAAGAGAAGCTCCAACGCGGGCAATGTGCAACGATCAATCAAATAAAGTTTTGTAATGTGCGTGTACTTTGGATAGTTCAAAAAGTACGTTCGAAGCATACGCATTCGACCTCGTTCAGTAAATACATCACATGGATCATTTGTGTACAAGGTATAATTCAATCTTGGCTTCTGACACGGAATACATAAATCCTAAGAAGTTCTTGTCAATTGTTATTTACGTTTTTCCGAAACCTAGAACAAGTGTTGCAAGAACTTGAAAATTTTCACGCTAATATCATTGAAACCTCCCCCTATTCACGAAGATAAAAACAAAGCTTCCCCGTGCTTACTGTTCGATTAAATTTTAGATTCGTCCGGCAACTAAGAGCCGCGACTCCCACATTACAAAACCACAGCGTACAGAGTCTACGAATTCTCTCGGAAAACTTTCCGATCGGAAAAAAGTCCCTCGACCGCGGGTTTAATTGAATTCTCGACTTTGGCGCATGTGCAACTTTTGTCATTTCCGCCCCCTCGCCCTGCGCGTATTTACCTTCGGCTCGTGGTGCGAGTGAAAAAAGGGGCGGCTATAATAAGTACACTGAAATCTGGGCTTCGTTGGCCCATATTTAGCAAACACGGGCTCTCTTCAACCGCGTATCCACGTTTTTGAAGGACTCGAAATTTTTAACGAAATGAAAAAGCGGACGATTATAAGCCGGGCTCGTGCGGAACGTTTAATACTGGAGCTCGAATTTAATCTCCCGTAAGGCGCTTTGAAGTTTCTTTCGGAAACAAGCTCGTGTGATTTGCTGTGTCAAAAGATGATCCATCGTCAAAGGAGGAAATCTCATTTTCGGCAGACGATGCTTTTTTTGTTTTCCATTTCATAGAAAAAATATACCATCAAAAATTAAAAATAGATATTGCGCACAATTAATTCTAGATCACTACTGTCGTATGCTACATCTATAATTAATCGTAAAAACACTACGAATAAACTAGTCGCTACACACACGTGCGTGCGTCGCATAATCCGCTTCACTTTCGCACCAAAACTAGATCAAACTATATTCCCACTGTAGTTAATACACGCGCACATCGACGCGCGCTTCTATAACATCGATCACTCCGTCATCGGACGAGCCATGAATCACGTCGTGTTATGAAAGAAGAAAAAGGCATCCAAATAAAACCGTCCATCGAAAGCGATGGCCTGCCGAGTCTCTCTTCCTTGAATAAAAATAAAAAAGACACACGCGCACCAGCGCACAACGGGAAGCTCAACATCAGCCAGCAGCGCGCGTCGATGGACGCATGTATACATGTGTGTGTGGAAAAAAAAAAATGGTACAAGCGCGTGTCATCTAGTCCGGTCTCGGTATCACTAGAGAAAGACGCGGAGCGAGCCGTGTGTGTCCGATGCATTGGCGGGAGGGATGAGTGCGCGCGTTGGAGTTTGATATTTGAACGTGAGTGTGCACTTTTTGCGATTCCGCCCGTGCACCGGGATAACGCTAAGATTTTGGCTTACGGTGTCGAGAATATTTCGCTCTCCGTGCCGCTGATTTAGCGTCGAAAGATGAACAATTTTTTTTTTGTCGGACGAAAAAGTCGTTGAAGAACTAACGCCGCAGTAGTAGTACTGGATTCACCATCATCCGGAGCTCCGTTCTACATTCGGCTCAAGTGGATTCGAGTAATGCGGTTAGATCGCATGATTGAGCTACTATGCTATACCAGCCGCGACGCGGTTTTGACATGGGTAATTGGATGTGTTTCAGGATCCACGCGGAATTTCCAGGCTGATGAATTTGTACTGTTTTGCGCGCGAAATTTATCGACAGGCCGTTTATTTTGTGCACGCCGTGTGCTTGAATGTCGTTGTAAAATTAGCAGCCACGGTGCTGGGGACACTTTTTTTTTTCTGTTCGTTAGCTGCACGTAAATAGAATTGTATTTTAATGACTGGAATGTTTTTTCTATCGTGTATTTACGTGATTGCGGTACTTTCAATCTGGAAATCTAAATCGGTTTTTCGTTCGATGTCGCGTGACAAGGATGTACAAATATTTTAAAGATGCGTTTTGAAGACTGTTCGGGTGACTTTTGAGACTGACAAATACAGTACTTGGATTACAAAAATTGTTTTTGTACACACATCATGCGATCACGAGGAGATTGTTTTTAAAAGCCTTAAAAAGGTTTTTCTATAGACTGCTCCATCATATGTCTCAAAATAGCCAACAAAGTCTCAAAAGCAGTACTTTCCCTATTAGTACGGATGAAGGCTCTAAGATCTTCAAATATTTCTGTTGATATACTCATTTTTTTAATACGCGACAACATAGTCCAACCGCCACCAACTCCACCCCGGAACCCTCGTCGCCCACTACATCACCCCCCCAACACCGAAAATACGCCAATTTGCATAACGTATACACACAAAAAAAAAAACCGCGGCCCTTCTTGCGTGCCGCGGACAAAAAAAAAAAAACATATTCCCGCGCCAACCGTATGCATCCGATCGTCGATGGAACGCGAAAAAAACAGTTTCCGCTCCATCGCGCGCATGCCCCGCGACAAATGAACAAAAACAAAGAGCGCACCCCGCGCAACAATACATTACCCCCCCCCCCGGGCTCGCGTATACATTACGCAATATGCGTACGGTCCAGCGAGGAACAATCGCTACGCGTGCACGTGAGTCCATTAGATGCACAATGGCCCCAGCGGTATATGTATACATCTGTG
>JAPYYV010003830.1:0-26287 GCA_030522625.1 Copidosoma aretas
TAGCAATGTTATGTCCATTCTTAACGTTGAGAAATTTAGATATACATCTGCGAGAAAGTTTTGAGGGTCTGGAGGAGTTTTTAAATTAGTTGTGGAATTTCATGATGGCTGAGGCAGTATCAGAGGTCATGTTGTTGAGTGTTTTAGCTGGATGCAGTGATTCTAACAACCAAGACTTCTTGCACAGGCGCAGAGTAGCTATACTCTCTTTCTTTCTCTGACCGTCAGGAGTGGGAGAGTCTCCTCGCCTGTACTTTAGCTGAAGCTCCGCCCACTTCTCACAACTCAAATGCATCATCTAACTAAGCACTACCCAAGGTGTCGATAGCGGCGTGGTCTGCATCTTTTGTCTGCGTGAAGAATCTGACTAATTTGTGTTCAATTCTCCGTCAGACACTTATTCATTTACTTCTTTTTTTTTTTCAACGAACTCTTTTATCAGCACTTGAAATTTAAGTCACTTAGCAGCAAGCTTTTTTATTTTTTAATTTTCATTGAAATGTACATTATACTTTACACAAATTAATATTCTTAAATTACACAAATTATCATTATTAAATATAAAAATCGTGTAATTCTAATGTAAGCTAGCAAAAAACCACGTTTCTATAATACGTTTCAAATAGATATACGCAGTCATGTGGTTCAGGCTCGCTGTCTATTGTCGAGGAGGTGTTTGTTTTGATTTCGTGATCACGAAGTGATTCGTCTCCGTGAAGTGTGCACGTACATGCAGGCTTTTTTGTTTCGATGTCAGTTAGTGTTTGAGCTGTCGAAGGGAAAGCATGCTTGCTTCAAGTAGATTCGTTGCGTTTCTTTAAACTTTTTTTTTGTATCTATAGTATTTGTATTGTGCAATATTATGTGAATGTATATGTTGTTTCTTGCTCTGTATTTTGGCAAGTATTTTAGTAGATGGTATATGTTCTATGTTTGTTGCAATATTCATGTAGAAATTTTCCGGCACATGGTGCTACTGCTTGTGTACAGTGAAGGTGCTTTATTGTTATGCTGATTTTCAATGCTTATTTAACTTTTTTGCTTCTTCGGTACTTTCTATACTTGTTCACCGAATACAGTTGAGATTTTTTTTTGTTTATTGATACTAGTTGACTCGTTGCTTAATACATACGTTGCAGCTTTTTTGGTGTATATTACATCAATCATATGCAGGTAAAGGTTCTATTAGTGACCTAATTCTTGAGGTGGAGTGAGTAGAGAGATTAGTATTATAGTGTCTTTATATAGTGCTTGTTGTATGGAGTCTGTTGGTTTGCAGTTGGGGAACTTTTGTGAATTTCGTAAGTTTGTAGCTGTACGATAAATCAAAATTTTTCCGTTATTGTAAGGTTGTTTTATTGATCATTGTGGTATTTTTTTGACATTTATGAATTGATGGATTTTTTTTAATTTTACATTTGTTTTTAATCTATACCTTTACAGGAGAGCATAAGATAGCTCTTGCATTTAACACGCATGATTATATAAATTGGAAAAAAAATGTTATCCTAGTTCATTCTAGAAAATTAATATCAAGATAATTGATGAGTCAACGACCTCATTTCTAACTTTAAAAATTAAAGTACACTTTTTTTAGGAAAATAAATATTTTCCTCAGTTTTTGTTCGTAGTATGCTTGTGCTTGTTAAGTAAGCAGCTATTCCTCCGATCACATTTACGTTGTAAGAGTGATAAAGACAGATTTTTCTTTAACTTTTGTTAAATCCATTTAAATGCAGTAATACTTTATTGTCCTTTCGCTTAATATGGCACCACATAAGGGGCTGTTCACGTGATCTAAAGATTTAAGGTGTAACTGTGATTTCATGTAATTTACTGTGTTTAACGAAAATAAGGTTAATTTATAGACCTTAATAACAAATAAAAGAGTCTTCTAGCTATCAAATATAAATTTCCAATTGAATAAGGCAGCAAAATATTCAGTTATTCATCCGAGATTCAATGATTTACCAGTGATTTAAATCACGTGGTCCACACTATGGCACCAAACGTTTGAGCCAGCTTTAAAATGTCTTGCAATGCGAGAAAGCCTTCGAAGAGAAAACCGAAAAATGATAGTGAAATTGACGCACCAAAGAAACTTAAAAAAATGTGTGTTTTTGTTGACGCATGGTTAGAAGAGCTGCAATTTGAACATTAGCTCTCAAAGAACGAATTTAATATTCAAAAGCCCGCTCGCTGTTTCCTTTGCTGCGTCAATATCGCGTGCTATAATAAACAAGATCTGATCAAGCACGCTGAAACTTAAAATCATATAGAAAATGTTAATATCGCAAGAAAAACAAATAATAATATCCCTTCAATCAGTCAAAACGAATTTAATCAGCAGGTCAATGAGTTTAAATTGATGACTGCTCTTTTTCTTGCGGAACATAACGTGCCTGTTTAGCTTGTTGAAGATTTGATCCCTTTTAAGCAAAAATTGTGTAAAAAACCAGAGATCGTTGCACAAATAGGTATAAAAAAAGATAAATTTGCAAGCTTACCAACTAATGTCTTGAGTGCTAGCAAACTTGAAAATGTTCTTAATATTTTAAAAACCAACGCTTTTCAGATTTAATTGATGAATCGACCGGATTTGTTTTAAAAAAATTTTGTGCGTTGTTGTTAATTACACAAATTTTGACAACGGCAAATTTGTGTCCCACCTTTTTACTTTAATAGATCTTGATGCTAAAGAGTGTGGTGCTAAGGAGCTTTTTAAAGCTTTTGATAAACTTTTGATTAATAATGGAGTTCCTCTTAGTAATGTAACAAGTTTAGCCTGTGATAATGCTAGCATTACGACCGGTATCGAAAATTCTTTTCATACGCTATTGAAGAAAAAATCTCCCAAATTAAATTTTGTTACCCTCGTATATGTCATACGTCTGCTCTAGTTGCAAAAAAAGTTGTGCGAACATTCTTGGAGAGTGCCAGACGTTGCTTCAGTGTATTTCAAAGTATTTTCGTAACTGTTCTAAAAGATCGCAAAACTTTAGACTTACAAATATTTTTTAACATTTCGACGTGAAAAATTTTAAAGTCAGCGAACACTCGATGGCTTTCACTTTTTAATTGCATCGACCGCGTTCTTGAAAATTTGCCAGCTTTACAGTCTCTTTTCTTACTTAAATGCCACGAAAATCCCTCTTGCAGTAAAAATGAGGAGAAGAAAAGCTCACCGCAGTTTATTTACAGTTTATTAAGCGATAATAAAATTATTGCCTGTTTACATTTTTTACGTTTCAGTTTTCATCATTTTAATAAATTTAATGCATTTTTTCGAACAAAAATACCCTCATTTATAAAGTCACTAACACATGTTCACAAGTTTTAACAGCGATAAGCTCAAACTTCCTCAATGAAAATGTTGCAAAAAAAATTGCCAAAGATAGTAATCATAAAGTAAACGATGATGATTTAAAAAAAGCAGAAGATATTATTGTTGGTAAAGCATGCGCTTCGATTTTGCAAAGTCTTCCAAAAACAGATCAGCTGAAAATTCGAGTGAATTGTTTAAATTTCTACAAAGCAGCTCTAAAATAAATTCAAAGGACTTTTTTTGAAAATGATGATGTTTTGAGTTCTCTTAGTTTTCTTGAGCCAGCAAATGCTTTAAAGAGCTAATTTTGGAGTGAAAACTCGAATTCATTACATCATCTCGAGAAATTTTTCCCGTACCCTGATATCGATTATTGCTCGCTAAAGAAATGAATTGAATCGTTGCCTTCATATTTTGCTGATACTAAGAATAAATTTTATGATTTAAAAGTCGATAAATTTTGAAAAAAATTGCTGATACGCTTTCATAAAACGGTAATTTAAAATTTAAAAATTTGAAAATTTTAGTCGAAATTGACTTAACCTTGCCACACTCAAACGCTGAGCCCAAAAGAAATTTTTTCACTGTTACAGATGCCAAACATAAAATACGAAATAAAATAAAAATAGATTTATTAAATGCTATTCGTTTTATAAGGTCTCATTTTCCAGTTCGGTGTATAAATTCATTAAATTTTATAATTTCTAACAAACATCTCGATTTATTCAATTCAAACATGTATAAACGTAAATCAAAAAGAACTTTAAAAATCAAAACTTAAAGTAAATAGCTACACCCATTCTCTTGAATTTCCATATCTTCTATTAAATACAAGAATTACAAATTATATTTTATAAATTTTTTTTCAGTGATTTAAGGGAGTTGGTGACCGAATTGATTTGTGTCGGATTTGGTTAAAATTTGGAGTAAGGACTTATTTGTCACCATCTTTATTAAATTAAAACCTTAGAACGATTGACATTGTAGTTTTTAAGATATGCGCTTAAATTACTTTTTAATACATACCACCTCTATAAAATCTCACATTTCATGTAATTGTGGCCAAATTATGTGTAAAATTCGTAAAAAATTAGTATGTTATTACCACACAGTTTTCTAGTGCCGTTTTTTAAATATTCCAATTTAAATGTAATTTGCTATGCTTTCAGGTTATCTATATAGTTATTAAATTTTCTTAACCTATTGGGATTTTATCATGGTTTCAAATTTTCGCTAACAATTTCAGTAATTTAAAAATTTTAAAGCATGTTTTCGTACTAATTCATGTGAATTATAACCAAGCAATGTGAAAAAAATTCAATCAGCGTTTAACTGGTCAGATGTACATGTACGTATAAAGTCGCCAACTCCCTACCTTAAGTAGAATGCTACATACTTTGACACGGTACTTTGATGTATTAAAAAAAAATCAAATTTAACTTAAAATTTTTTTCTCATAATTTTTAACGTACATAGCTACATATTATTCCATTTTTTTATACATTACAGACTTTAACATTGGCTGTTATTTATATATATTAATTAGATGTGAATAGTTAAAAAATATTTTTTCGTATCAACTAACGTGACGTTTACAAAAAAATACTGCAAGTAATAGTTACATCATAATTTTGTGTCTTAAGAAATAAATATTTTGCTGCAGATAAATACTTATACAACGTTTTATTAGAATAATCTCGAGAGAAGTTGGAATAAGTTAGCAAACCACGTGATCTGACTCAATCAATCAATGAAAGGTGTCAGTAATGTTATGCCGATCTTACAGAACAGATTACAGAATCATATTAGAACATCATCTACTCTACAATTGTGAAATGATCAGTATTATGTTGTTGTTCAGTATCGAGCATAAAAAATTACAAAGATGTGCATTCACTAGTCATTACAAAATTAATTAATTTATTATTTATGTAGCAAGTAACTAGTTCTCTATGTCTAAATCAAAGATTAGAACTAAGTAGTAAATAATTTGTAAAAAGTTCAATTTATTGTATAGTACATTGCACGTTACCTTATATGCCAAAAAATTTAATTACTTGCGTTTGTTTCGTTTAATCATGAATTACCAAAATAATTGATTCAGATATCTTTGTAAGTGGACTAGGCCTACGGGTGATACCACTCAAAGAAAAAAATGAAGTAATAGTTCTTATAATAGCAAATAGTCGAATGTATCTGAAGTATGTAACAATTAGGACATCATGACATGTACATCCTAATTAATTTTCAATAATTTAGGTATGTTCTCTATTTTTTTCTTTGAAAAAAACGCGCTGAGATACTTACCTCAAGATGGTGTGGAAACAGTATCACAATATATTTGCATGCTTACTGATTTCTGTTTATTTTTATATGATAGTATAATAAAGATTCATCAATACCAAATTAAGTAAAGCTTTTTAAAAACGTATTATAGAAAAGTGGTTTTTTGCTAGCTCACATTAGAATTAAGCAATTTCTATATTTATTAATAATAATTTGTGTAGCTTAATTATAATAATTTATGTAAAGTATGATGTATTTTTTGATTAAAATAAAAAATGAAAAAGCATTCTGCTAAGTGACTTGGATTTCAAGTGCGAATAAAAGGGTTCGTTGAATAAAAAAAAAAAAATCTAAGTGTCTGACGGAGAATTGAACACAGATCAGTCAAATTCTCCGCGCAGACAAAAGATGCAGACCACACCGCTATCGACACTTTAGGTAGTGCTTAGATAGATGATGTATTTGAGTTGTGACAAGTGGGTGGGGCTTGAGCTAAAGTAAAGGCAGGGAGACTCTCCCACTCCTGCCGGAGTAGCACATTAGGTATGTTCATGTGGTATCCCAGAGTATATCTTATTGCAGCATAATTTATTTTTTCTATCTTGTTCATCATATTTACACTATTAGGGAAGTAAAAAAACAAGTTAACAGAAATTGTGAATCCAAGATATAATTGTGATTTATTGTTAGTTAATTGATTTATCAATAACCTGTTAATTTAGAATGTTTTAACAACGTCCAAGCAAGAACTCAGTTGTTCTTACTACTATTAATTTCTCCCACTATTATGCTAAAGTGACAATGAAGAATATTGTGGTACACTTCAATACCAACTGTTAAATATCTTACATAATAAAATATACAACAAGTTAAAACTTCTTCACATGCACACCATAATAGAATAAACAAGAACTTAGTTTCAAATGGACATATGGAATCGCAGTTATTATTTTTCAATAATTTTTTGCGTCGTCTGCATCTAGTGATTCTTCTTCATTGCCTGTGTAGCTTACTTATTCCTCACTACTTGATAAATGATCCAGCACTAACGACTTTTGGAGGATTTTTTTAAGTAGCAAAGCTATTAATTTTAAATTATTTTGTAGCTTTGAGACTCGAAAATATCCACGGATTGAGATAAAAGAAGCTATACATATATAGACATCATATCAAGTTTCAACAAAATTTATAAGGCCATTAGATCAGATGAGAAAGAGTTTTTGATATATTGGATAAATACTGAGTAGAATATGATATATAAATATTACATGGATATTGGATATGTTAGATAAATATGAAGCTCTATGTATAAGATGTTCATACAGATATTAGTATTAGTTTTTAATTGTAAAGTCATAACAGTCAAGAAATTTATATCTATTGTACTAAAACTAAAATAGCACAATATAAAATGTAATGTTCACATCCCACTTAACTTATGTAACATTTTCTCTATGTTGAATCATGTTCGAATATGGATAGCTAAATTTTAGAATTACCACTTTTATTGTAGTGGAATACTTATGATTATTAAACTTCCTTTTTTTTGCCTTTTTTCATTTAAATCTATTACTTCTGACATCTTTATCCAAAAATACTTTTTTTTGTGGATTTCATAAAAAACAATAAGAGTTTCTGCTAGTAGTTGGCAAGTTTAGGGCCAACCGTACTTAACAAATAATGGGGGATTTGTAATATATGACTTCCAAAAACTCGTACGTATTGTGAATCACTAGAAAACAATTTTTTTCTAATTTTTGATTGTCATTATAAATCGGTAATTTTGAACTTATAGTAATTAATAGAGGACTCTACCAGCGACCTTGCGAGTCCCCCCAGTATTAATTATTTACCAAAAGCCTCTTCTTTTTATAACTTATGTCCGCCATTTCAGATCTGCCATTTTAAATTCATAAATTCTGATGGCAGATTCGTAATCAGTGAGATCGAAAGTCCTGCAAATGATTTATTTTCGGAAGATTAAGTTGTGTTAAATTTTCCTTCAACATTCTGGGTACGTTATTTTTAATTTATTAATTTTTACAGCGAATTTGTAATCAGCAACCTTTAAAACTCCCCAAAAATGAATTATTCATGAAAAATTCTATTTTTTTAGGAAATTTTGTCCGCTATGAAAGATCCGCTATTTTAAAGTTATAAATTTTTATAGTATATTCGTAATCAGCGACATTAAATAACTGTATAAATTCATTTTGAGTAAGTTTAATTAGTGTACTAATCACTACATTTATAGGTTATGTGTTATATCTTATCATTGCAAAGAAAAATATTTAATAATTAACAGATCAATACAAATTTTTAAAAAATGTAGGTTGATTCCTTTAAAAACAAGGTGGATAAAAGTTTTTTTCTATCTAGGGCAGAAAGTGCGGCAGAGCCTTTCTGCCCTCGGGACGCAGTTTTGGCCCTCCTAATCACTTTCGGCCCCGGGGGCCGAAAATTTCTTTTTGCCCTAGGGCCGAAAGTGATTAGCGGGCCGAAAATGCGCCCACGGGCAGAAAACTGCACTTTCTACCCTCGGTACAAAAAAAAATGTTGTCCTCACCTCGGGCATAAATATACAACAACCGCTTCTTTCGAGCACGGTAGTCGTATTTTCTGCCCTATGTAGGAAATGTACTATACCGTACTACGGACCACTGTGCGCCGCTCATCATAAAATCACGTAAAACTCGCCAGTACTTAAAGAATACGCAACAAATCGTACCTAAAATATCCATGGATGTTTCTCAGACTATCTTGTTTCCAAAAGATATTGTCAAACGTTCAAAAGTAATATGGTGTGATCGACAGACGATGTGAACTACAAGTAAAAACTCTGGTTCATAAAGAATTTTACAAATTTTCATAAATCAGAAACTAATATCAGAATTAGATACTCTATTATGCGTTTATTTAAAAAAAATGTGGGTACAGAATTTGAAATAAAAATAGTAAAAAGTGATAATCTGATGAACAAATCAGTAGAAACCAATCATGCGTGCTTCACTGCAGCTCGTGTATTACGCTGGTTTCTTTACAAATTGTTTGTAACTCGAAAAAATGACTTGCTACCTTTAGGCCTAAAAGTGCTAATCTGTTCACAACTGCACAACATTTAATGATATATGCCGCTTGTTACAAAAACGTTATTTTAACTGTCTATTCCTAAAAAAAAATGTAGGAAAATTTACTGCTTCTGCGAAACAAAATAAAAAGCATTATTTTCTTATGTCAATGGCTCAAACGTAGCGGGACTTTTTTTTTAAATTCTAAAAAATACTGTAAAAAAAATACAACGCCAAAAACGTGCTGTAGTGTAGCTTGGCATAAGTTTATTTTGCTCAGTTGCTTTAAGAATTTATTTTTTGTATACTTTGATCTAATATTTACGTGTAACTTTATATTTACGTATGCTTTAGAAAGCTCGATGTCAAAGTATATACAGTATACGGTTCTGGTGCACCAACACAATAATAACGTATATCCTTCAATTACTCCAGAAAGTTGAATATCCAGGTATTTAATATATAAAAAAACATACTTTCAGATGCACTAGACCGATAATTACGTTATTCCTTTGATCGACTAAAAGAAACTTGATGATAATACTAATAATTATTATAATAATAATAATGATAATAATGATTATAATGATGGGTATCATGATGGATAAAATTACAGAAAATATGTCTGTAAAGATAATAATGATAAATAAAAGGTATTCAATTATAATAATGATAATGGCAATAATAATGATGATAATAATAGAAAAGATGCTGAAGATAATAATCGCGATGATAATCATGATGATCATGCCAATAATGATGATAATCATGACGATAAAAGTAACGATAATAATTATGATAATCGTGATGATAATTATAATCAAAAAACGATGATGATAATTCTTAAAATGATGATAATGATCAGGATGATGATGATGATGATGATGCTGATGATCATGATGATGATAATGATTATAATAATGATGTGATAACATTGAGAATATAATTATAATAACGATAATGATAACACTAATAATTATAATGATGATGATTATGCTAAAGTTACTCCATTAATTAGAATAATGATAATTATAATGATAAGAATGATTATAGTGATAACGATAATGATTATGTGACGATGATGATGATGAAGGTAAAAATGATGTATACAATGGTGACAATAACGAAGCTTATGGCATGATGATGATAATGATGATAATGATGATAATGATGATGATAATAATGATAGTGTTGTAGATGATGATGATGATGATGATAATGATGATAATGACGATGGTGATGATGATAAAGATGATGGTGATGATGATGATAATGATGATAATGATGGTGATAATGATGATGATGATAATGATGATAATGATATAGATGATAATGATGATGATGGTAATTATGATAATCATATTAATACTGATGATGATGAAAAGTATGATTATGTGACGATGGTTGTGATGGTGTTGATGATGATGATAATTATGATAGTAAAAAAGAAAATGATGAAGATCGTGTGAGGATAATGATAATGTTGATAATAATGGCAATAAATCTAATTATGATGATGATGTTGATTATGATAATCATGTTGATGTTAATGATGGAAATTACGATGATGATAACGATGATCATTATGGTGACATTGGTACTAATAAAGATAATAATGTAACGATAATGATGATAATGATAATAATGATGATAATGATGATAATGATGATAATGATAATGATAATAGCGATGACTCAATCGATAATGTTTATGACGATAATGATAGTCATAACAATATGATAATCTTAATAAATATGATAATTATGATAATAATGATAATTATGCTGATAAAGATGATAATAATGTTGATGCTGATGTAAGTTTACGATAATGCTGAGAATAATGAAAAAAATAATGATGATTATGATGATGACAAGGATAATAGCGATGATGATGTCGAATATATTAATAAATATAATATTGGTATTGTCAATGTAAATGATAAGAATGAGCACGATAAAAATAATAATAATACTATCGATGATGATGATGACGATAATGTTAATAAAGTTGATGATAGTAATAATATAAATAATGCTAATGATGACGATAATGATAATAATGCTGATAAAGTTTTTGTGAAGATAATATCTATCTCGATCTTGATGATGATGATAACAATAAATGTAACGATGTAATGATCAAACTTGATAATGATGTTGATGATGA
This sequence comes from Copidosoma aretas, assembly GCA_030522625.1. Lineage (NCBI taxonomy): Eukaryota > Metazoa > Arthropoda > Insecta > Hymenoptera > Encyrtidae > Copidosoma > Copidosoma aretas. Next base: position 10,849 of record JAPYYV010003830.1, read on the forward strand.
TAATAACGATAATGATGAGGATAATGATGACAATTATGCTTACAAAGATGATAATGATGTTGATGATAATGTTAATGTTTATGCTAATGATAATGATGATGATATTGTAGTTGATAAAGTTGACTATTACGATGATTATAATGCTAAGTATGATAACGATGATTGTGATAATGATGATACAAATGATGATAATAATGATAGTGTTGTAGATGAAGAATATGTTGATGATGAAAAGGACGATGACAAGACTTATGAGTGTGATGATTATGATAAATACAATTATAAATATGGTGTGGCGATCATGATAAAGTTGATAGGGGTACAATTATGATGATAACGATGATGATAATGTCGACGATGGATTTGATAATAATGATAATTATCATGACGATGATGATTATAATAATGACGAAATCGATTATTTTGTCAATAATGTTGATGACGGTGATGATAGTAAAAATGGTATTAAAGGTGATTAAGGTGATGATAACGGTGATGAAGATAATTATTAGTTCGACAACGAAGTGAATAATGATGACAATAAAGATAAAAATGATGACGCTAAAAACAAAAATAATATTGATAATGATGACGACGATGACGATTAAACTAATGATAATGATGATGATAATGATAATGATTATGATTATGATTATGATAATAATAATGATGATGATGATGATGATAATGACAATGATGAATATAAAGATGATAGTGATGTTAATATAATAATGATGATAGCAATAGTGATGATAGACATGACGATCATTGTAACAATAATCATGACGAAAATGATGTAGAAGGTTATGATGATAAAGGTAATAATGATATTAACGATGCTAATAATCATGATTATAATTATAATAATAAATATAATGATGATAAGAAAATGTTGGTAAAAATGATAATAGTAATAACGAAAAGATAAATGATAGTGACATTGATCATGATGATGACGAAAATAAGAAAGATAATATTTAGTTAGATGACGACGAGGATAATAAAGGCGATGATGATAAAATCCATGATGGTAATGACAATCATTATTATGATGATAACGATGACAATGATACTAATGGAAACGATGATTATAATGGTGAAGATTATAATGATGATGATTATTATGATCATGATAATGATAATAATGCTGACGATGTTGTTCATGATTACGATAATGATACTTACGATGATAATGATCATGATCATAATGATAATTACGAAGATCATGATGATGCAGATGTTGATGGTAATGGTAAAAAAAGTTATGATATAGATGATGATGGTTATAATGAAATGTTAAGCATAATAATAATGTGACGATACTGATGATAATTACGATGATAGAAATGATAATGACGATTATGATGATAAGCATGATGATAATGATGATGATAATGATGATAGAGACAATGATGATTAAGGAGATGAAGGTGATGTTCATACTAATAATGTTAATAATGAAGTAAAAGGTAATGATTTCGATGAAAATGGAATGATAAGAGGAATATTGACGATGGAGATGATCAGGATGATAATAATGATGATGAAGATAAAGATAATTATGAGGTCGACGATGACATAGATACTAATGACAATGATGGTCAAAATGATGATGATACTAGTAATAATAATGATAATGAAGATTATGACAATGATGTTGATGATTATAATGATGATAATATTGATGTTAATGATGGTAATAAGAGTAATGATTATGATAATGATTATGATGTTAACAATATTGTTGTTGATGATGATCATGATGATGACGATGATATTGATAACGATTGTGATGATGATGACGCTGACAATGAAAGACTAGTGATGCTGATATTGTTGTTGATGATAATAATGACAATGGTGAGGATTATGATGATGTCAATGATCATGATGATGATGATAATGATGACAATAATGATGATTATGATGATGTCAATGATCAGAATGATGATGATAATGATTATAATTATGGTGATGGTGATGATTATAGTTATGATGATGATCATGATGATGAAGATGATGAAGATGATGATAATAATGATAATTTTGAAAATGATGATGATAATAATGATTATAACTATAATGATAATGATTAAAATTATATGACAATGATGATGATGTCCATAAAGATAATATTGTTGATGATAACGATAATAATAATTCTGACAATGATGATGATGATAATGGTGATGATAATAAAAATAAAAATTATTATTAGCATGATTAAACTGATAACGATGATGATAAATAAGTTAAGATAATGATAATAATGATCATTAAAAAAAAGTTGTTAATGATGATGATAGTAGAAATAACGATGATCATAATGGTCATAATAATAAGCATAATAATGCTTCAGATGATGATGATGATTTTCACAATGTTAAAGATAATGATGACGACGCTGATGATAATAATGATGATCATGATGATACTCATTATTATGACTATGATAATACTGATAAATATGATGAGAAATAAGTAAAAATAATGATAATGATGAATATATTACTGTGATAATAATGATGATGACAATGGTGATGACAGTGCTGATGATGATGATGATCCTAACATTGTAAATGTGTGTGTACCAGAATGATAATGATAAATCTTATGTCATGAAATTATTAATTATAATGATCTTGAGGATTAGGTGACGATAATGATGATTAATATGATGATAATGATGAACATGATGATAGCAATGATGATAATAATGACAAAAGTGACAATGCTTATGATGATAATGATAATGATAGTGACAATAATATTGATGGTGATAATAACGATGATAATGTAGATGTTAATGATGATGATAATCACTATAATTATGGAAGTGATGATGATAATAATCATAATGATGATGATGGCGATAGTGATGATGATGATGATGATGATGATAACGATGATGATGATGATAACGATGATAATGATGACAATAGTATGCTTGATAACGATGATAATGCCAAAAATAAAGATAAGAATGATGATATCGTCAGTGATAATGATGATAATAATCATAATAATAATCTTAATAATTGCTATAATATTAATCATTTTTCATATGGTAACAATAATGATGATCATAATAATAATAATGATAATGGTAATGAAAGTGATAATGCTGAGTATGATGATGATGATGATGATAAAGATGATAATGACGATAATAATGTGCAAAATGATGATAATGATTATAATGACGATGATAATGATAATAATCAAAATAATGATGATGACGATAATGATAATCAAAAGACGATGATAATGGCGATAACAAAAATGATGATGATGATAATGATAATAATTATGATTTTATTAACGATGATGACTATGATCGTGATAATAATGATGATAATGATAATGTCGATGGTGATGATAATAACGATGGTGACAATAGTTATGATAACGATGATAAAGCAGGTGTAAATAATGTGATAATGATGATAACGATAATGACAATAATATTCAATAACATAATATTACCAATGACAATGATGATGATAAAATTTATATTAATAAAAAAAATGACAAGGATGTTGATGATCATGATAATTTTACCGATGAAAATGATGATTATATTAATTATGACAATGATCATGCTATTGATGAAGTTAATGATGATAATTATACAGATTATCATGGTGATAGTGATGATGATAAAGATAATGATAATAACGATAATGATGACGATAATAGCAATGAAGTTACGATAGTAAAACCGATAATAAAAAAGATAGTAATGATAATAATTATGATAATGATGAGGATGATGATGACGATAATAAATGAAATTATGAGAATGATGATGACAATTATGACAATGATGATTAAGCGACGATAATCATGGTAATACCATAAATGATGATGATGATAACATTTATGATAATGATGACGATCATAATAAAGATGATCATCAGAATGATGATGACGCCAAAGATAATAAATATAGGAATGTTGATGATTGAAGTGATAATAATAATGATAAGGATGCTAATAAGAAAGACGATGACGATGATGATGAGGATGATGATAATCATGATTATTGTAATGATAATATTTAAAATAATGTTGATGAAGAGTTTGTAACGATAATGAAAATGTTCATGGTGATGATTTTTAATATGATAACGATGATAATGATGATTATGATGATGATTATTTCGATGATGATGACAATTATGATTATAACGATGAGGATAATAATAATTTATATAATGCTGAAAAGAATATTGTTAATGTTGATGATAATGGTGATAAAGATATCGATGAACACTTTGACAATAATGATAATGATATATATGATTATTATATTGACGATGACGAAGATGATGATGCTGATAATGATGATGGTAATAATGATATATATCATAATATTATCGATGATAATGATGATATTGAAGAAGATGATAGTAAAGAAAATGGTTAGGATAACGATAATTATGAAGTTAAAGATGATGTTTGTTACGCTGATGATGATATTAATAATGATGATGATGATAGAGAGGATGATGATAATGATGATGATGATTAAAGTGATCATAATGATGATAAGGATGCTTGTAAGGCGGACGATGACAATGATGATATTGATTATCATGATACTAATGATAATGATATAGATTTTGTGACTAAGATAATAATAATGTCGATTCTAATAATTATATTGACAATAAATATGATTACGGTGATGATGATAATGATGATAGTATTAGAATGATAACGATGGCGATTATAACGATGATGATAATGATAATAATTATTATAATAATGCATATTAAGATCTTAATGTTGATGATAATTTTAATGATGATGGTGATAATAGTAATAATGATGATGATTATGCGGATAACGATGATAATAATTATGACGTTATTAATGATGATATTGATGATGATAATAATAATGATGGTCATCATGATGATGATAATGATGGTGACGATAGTAATGATATTAATGATCATGATGATAATAAATATGATGATAATAATGATGATTATAATTATAATAATAAGAATGATGATGATAATAATGACTATAATGATGATGATAATAATAATTATGATGATAAAGGTAATGGTGATGATGATAACAATGTTCATGATGACAATGATAATATTGATGATGATAATGATGATGGCAATGGTGACGATAATGATGATGATTTTGATGGTCATAATGTTAATAATGATGATGATAATGATAATAATAATGATGATAATGATGATACTAATGTTGATGATGATAATGCTTACGATGATGATGAGATTGATAAAGACGTTAATAATGGTGATAATGAGCAGAACGATTTCAATTACGATGATGATGGCAATAATGATGACGATGATACATATTGCTCGACGATTATAATTTATATAGGGGGATGATGATGATGATGACGAAGACGATGATGATGATGATGATTAGGATAAAGATCATGATGATGTTAATGTTAACAGGTGTAATGATCATTATGTTGATAGTGATGTGGATGATAATGATAATGATGGTTATAATGGTGATGATAATAATAATAATGATGATGATAAAGATAGTAATTATGTGGATGATCATATTAATAATGATGATGATAAAGATGACAATGACAATTGTGACGCTAATGATAATAATAATGATGAGGTTGATGAAAGCTATGATGATATTAGTAATTTTTATCATGATAATGATGATAATGCTGATGATGATGATTATGGTAAAGATGTTTATGATGGTTATGATAATAATTATGATACTAATGCTGATAGTGATGTTCTCGATGGTGATGATGATAATGATGATGACATTGATTATAATATCGGTGATAAAAAAGTTTGAGATGATGTTGATAGAGATAATGGCGATGATGATAATAAAAGTCGATGATAAATATTCAAGATGATGATGATGATGATGATGTACAAGATGATAATAAAGTAAATGATAATCATAATGATAATAATAACGATGATGATGCGAATGATGATGTTAATGATGATGATGATGATGATGATGATGATGATGATGATGATGATGATGATGATGATGATGATAATAATAATTATGATAATGAGAAAAATGATGGTAATGATGATAATAATGATGATGATAATGATAATAATGGTGATGATAATAGTGAGACTTATGGTCATAATGATGATCAAGATAATAATTATGATGATGTTGATGATGATAATGATGATGATAACGCTAATGATGATGATGATAATGGTTCTGATGATGATGATAGCAATCATGAAGATAACAATGAAGATAATGATTACGATGATGATCTAATAGTAACAATGACAATAACCATTATGTAGCGATAACAATCATAATTATGTTGATAGAGGTGATTATAATGATGATAGTGATGGGGATGATGATGTTGATAATGATGTTTATGATGATGATGATTATAAGATAATAATATGGATGATGGCAACCGTGAGGTTAATTATGATGATGTAGATGGGAATAATGACAATAAGGATGATGACGATGATAATAATATTTATTATCAGAACGTTAATGATGATGATTCATATTTTGTGACGATAATAATTATGTCGATCGTTATGTTGTTAATAACAGTGAATATAAAAATTGTGTTAACGGTAAGGATTATCATGCTGATAATTATGTTAATAATGATGAGTGTAATGCTGACGATTTCGATGATGATAATGATGATAATAGTATTGATGATATTGCTGATAAAAATGACGATGATGTTGATGATGACGATAATAGTGATAAGATGACTATGATGATAGTGAAGACGATAAAGATAATAATAACGATACTAATAATAATGAATATGATTATGATAAAGATTATAATGCGGTAGAAAATGAAGATAATTATGATGCATATGGTGATAATAATGATTATAATGATGATGAGATGATTTTTTTGATGATTATGATAATCATGACGGTAATCATGATGATTAACATGATTATACTAATGATGATAAGAACAATGATGTTAATAGTGATAATATCATGGAGTAACGATTACGATAATAATCATGTTGATGATGGTGATTATGATAATCATGGTGAAGATTATAATGATGATGATGATATCGATGACAATGGTCACGATGCTCATGATTATGATAAAAATGACCATAATAATAATTCGGTGGTGATGATAATGGCGATAATAGAAGTGATAATGATGATGATACTAATCTTGATAATGATGACAATGCTCATGATAATTATGATGAAGATAATATCGATGATAATGATGATGATGATAGCAATGATGATAACGATTATGATAATTGAGTGACGATTACCATGATGATGATAATAACGATGATGATAATTATTATGATACTGATGCTAATGACGTTAATGATTATAGTAATTTTGTTAATGATAAAAATGCCTATAAGGAGGAAAATGACGATTATGATGATGAAAATCATGATAATTATGATGATGATATCGGTATCGATGTTGATTAAGAATTTGTCACGATAATAATAATGTCGATTGTGATGATTAAAATAATAAAGAATATGATAACGATGATGATGATGAAGATGATCATTTTGATCATGCTGATTAAGATGATGTTGATGTGATCATGACGTTGATGATAATGATAATGATGGTGATGATGATGATAATCATAATGATAACGATGATAATGGTGCTGACAATGATGTTGACAATGATTAGTATAATTTCACTAATGATGATAATAGTGATAGTAGTAACAATGATAATTATAATGATGTAACGATCCCGATGATAAAGGCGATTATGGGGATGATGTCGATGGCAGTGATGATGATGGTTTTGATGATAATAATGGTGGTAATGATGATGATGATACTGATGATGCTAATGATGATGCTAATGATGATCATGGTGATGCTGATAATTTTGATGATAATGATAATGATGATGATAACAATGATGATGACGATTATAATGATTAAGTGACGATTACCATGATAATGATATTAAAGATGATAATAATTATGATGATACTGATGCTAATGACGTTGATGATTATAGTAATTTTGTTAATGATAAAAATGCCTATAAGGAGGAAGATGACGATGATGATAATGAAAATCATAATAATAATGATGACGATATCGGTATCGATGTTGATTAAGAATTTGTGACGATAATAATAATGTCGATTGCGATTATTAAAATAATAAAGAATATGTTAACGATGATGAAGATGAAGATGATCATTATGATTATGCTGATAAAGATGATGTTGATGTTGATAATGATGTTGATGATAATGATAATGATGGTGATGATGATAATTATGATGATAACGATGATAATGGTGCTGACAATGATGTTGACAATGATTAGTATAATTTCACTGATGATGATAATAGTGATAGTAGTAACAATGATAATTATAATTATGTAACGATTCTGATAATAATTTTGATAATAAAGGTGATTATGGGGATGATTTTGATGGCAGTGATGATGATGGTTTTGATGAAAATAATGGTGGTAACGATAATGATGATACTAATCATGCTGATGATGATGCTAATGATGATAATGGTGATGCTGATCATTTTGATGATAATGATGATATTGTTGATGATAATGCTGATAAAATGATGGTGATGCTGATGAAGATGTGAATAATAATGATGATGATGGTGATATGATGATGATGATGATAAACGTGACGATGACAATGATGACAATGATAATGATGCTTTTAATGTTGTTTATGATGGTTTTAATGACGTCGATAATGATTAAGATGGTAATATAATAATGACAATAATGATGATGATAATGATAATGATAATGATTAAGATTTTGTTACAATTATAATAAATTTCGGTGGTGATGATTTCGGTTGTAATGAAAAAATATGATGATATTGATGATCATAATGATTTTTATGAAAAATGTGAAGATTATCATGAAAATGGTGATAATGGTCACAATAACGATAAGAATAATGTTTTTGATGATGTTAAGAAATACATTTATAATAATAGACATGGTAATAATGATGATGATGATAATCATGATTATGTGAAGATAATGATGACGATGATGATGGTCACAAAGCTGATAATTAACATGACAATAATGATGATGAGAATGATAATAATAATGAAAATGATTATAATGTAACGATTACGATGATAATTACGTTGATGATGGTGATAATGATCATTATGATGATGATACTGAAAATAATAATCACGATGCAGATAATAATTATGATGACGATATGTATGTTGATGATAATGATAGTGATGATGATAATAATCATAGACATATTGATGATGATGATATCGATGCTGGTGTAAATGATAATGACGTTAGTGATTACGATAATTGTCATAATAATGATCGACATGATGATGACCATGATGATAGTGGAGACGATGGACATAATTTTGACGATAATAATGATAATGATGATGACGGTAATTATTGTGATGATTATAATCACACTAGTGATGATAATAATGATAATTGTATTGGAAATTATAATAATCATGTACAAATCCCGATAATAATTATGTTGATGATGTTGATTACCGTGATGATTGTGATGATGGTTATGTCGATAATAATGTTAGTGATCATAATGATGTTGATAATCAGAATGATGATAATAGAAATAATTAGATGATAATAGAAATAATTATGATGATAAATACTGTGTGAGGACGATGATGATGTCGATAGAGGTATAATGATTATGTAACGATTACGATAATAAATATGTTGATGATGGTAATATGATGATGATGCTGATGGCGATGATAATATTGATCATGATTATGATGATTATATCGATGATGATGGGCACGATGCAGATAATAATTATGATGATGATTTGTATGATGATTATAATAATGATTATCATGATGGGAATAATCATAATGTCGATAATAAAAGGAAATGATGACGATGATGACAATAATGATGATTATGATGACCATAAAGATTATTATTATAATATTAAAGATGGTGATTATGATGATGTTTATGATGATAAAAATAATGACAATGATGACCGTAATAATGATGATTATAGTTATAGTGATGATGATGATCATGATGATCATCGGGATAATCATGATAAGAATGTTGCTAATGACGATAACAATAATGATAATGTTGATAGGGATGTGGATGCTGATGATGGTGACAATGATAATGATCATAATGATAAACAATATGTAGATGATGATGATGTTAATAATAATGATAATAATGATAATGATGATGATGTCTATGATATTGATAATAAGTATAATGATATTCATGATAATGATGACGATGGTGATGATATGAATAATGATAATGATGATGATACTGATGATTATAGTAATGATCATTGTGATTAGAATTATAATGATGATCATGATGATGATGATGTAGTTGATGATGATAATGATAATGATTCTACTTATGATGATGATAATTATTATGATGGGGATGATTATGATATGATAATGATGATGACGATGATGTCAACGTTGATATTGATGATAATTATGATGATGATATCGTTGTCGATGATATTGATGACGATGATTATATATACGATGATAATAGTTATTATAATGATGATGATGATTATAATAATGATAACATAAAAATGATGTTAATGACGATGATGATTATGATTATCATCATTATGATGATGATGATGATACTGATGATGACATTGATGATAATGATAATGACGATGCTAATAATGATAGTGATTATCAATATTATTGTTATAATTTTTATGATATCGATAATAATAACGATTATTTTTATATTATGATAATGATAGTGATCATGTTGATGTTAATGATGATGAAGATAAGGATAGATAAGATGATTGTGATTATGTTGACGATGATGATATTTATCGCGATGATGATCATGATTATTATTATATTAATAATGATGATGGCAATATGGATTAAGATGATAATAATGATGATGATGATGATAATCGTCATGATGAGGATCATTATGATTATAATGAGGACATTGACGATAATGATGATTATGGTGATGATGATTATTTTAATGGTGATGATTGTGATGATGTTGATCATGTTGAGGATACCTATTCTAATGATTATAATAAATATATTTACAATTATATAGATTGACCACCTGTTTGAAGGATTAATGAACTTCATGTGGCATTTATATTTGAAGTTATGAAATAATACGCTTTGATAGAAATTATCATTCGGATGTCCAAGTAGTATGTTTAGCTTTATGAAATGGAGATCCATCTGTTGTTTGGAGAATGATGTGATTACTTATTCATCATTGTGCATGTGTCTATGATAATTGTGCCGATATTTCTAATTGTTGATATACTGGTACGTACGTTTTTCCCTGAATCTCAATATTTGACGAACCGTGAGATTGTTTTGCACTGTTGTTAATGAGAAGTGTTTCAATTTTTCGTATCAGCATAACTTTTTTGCCTGATTTTAGTTCTTTGCATAAACATCGTTGCTCTTTTTCTGTTTGTGACTTTTAGATTTGCAAAGCACTTTTTACTAAAATTTTACCCTGCTTAACGTCAACCTAAAATGTTTGAAAAAATCTGTTGTGCCCTTTTTTGTTTGAATTATTTATGAACACCTTTTTTTCCTATTTAACTATATTTAATATCGGTTGTGCTTAGCATCATAGAATGTTGATCGTTTTTTGTGGCTTTTTATTCGTAGAACCTATTTATACATTTTTTCATAAAACATTTATGAAAATCTGGAAGGTTATGGAGAAAATTAAAACTTTGTCGTTAACGAAGTATTTCCGTATCTTTGTTTATTTTGGCTATATGTAATGGATATAAAAAAGGTAACAGTATGTTGCGTGCTAATAGATCAGCAGAAAAATCTTAATAATTTTTACAACGTTTATGAATCTCACAAGTATAAAGCATGTTACAATACAAAATTTTCGAGATTGACTTTTTGTTTTTATCTTACAGTTAACGGGCTTACTAAATGCCTCAACTTTTAATTAACAACGACTTCTGTTTATATTTTGAAAATATATATGCTCACTTTAGATAATATAGTTATATAAAGTAACGAACAACAGTTTGTATCAGTTAATCCGAAAATCCTTTGACAATGTTAAGATTAAAGAGAAATATTGCTGAAATACTGCTTTCTGAGGTGTCAGTGATCAGTCGGGGGTGAGAAATAGAAAAAATGTTTGTATCACTTTTCCTTCAGTTGTTTCTAAGCAACGTTCTGCTGGTTCGGTGTGCCAGCCTTATACGTCTTAATATACACAGCACAATGATGAAAATTTTTCACTTAACACTTCTTCTAGGTTAATGACCCTAATTGGATATTTTTATATTGAACACTACATTATTACAGTATGTTGACTGTGAAGTCAAAACGTATTAGTATTGATCTAATAGACAAGAATTAGAAAGTATCATTGTGATGGTTATTTTTAGTGAAAGAAATATGTCAGCAAGCAAATTATTCTGAAGGGAAAGGAAAAAGATGGTTGACTAGCAAAATAATGCTCCAAAACAATTAAAGAAAAAATAATACCAACATTTGTCTCACTTCTTACCCCTGCCTGATCGCCGACAACTCATATGACTGTAATACCATTGAGGACGGTATCGATAATAATTTATATATATACTTATTTATTATCTCTAAGAAAGAAAACTAGGCACGTGCAAACAATGATTACGTTGTAGTACAGCAAACTATAACCAAAATGTAATTTGTTTAGGAGTCCTAATGAGTAACAATCCTATTTTTATACAAAATTTGATTAGCATTATTATTCCGTGTATTATAAATATTATAAAGTTGTATTGTACTTTTGATCATGATATAAACAGACAAAATTTGCTGGATAGCACATGCTTTTCACAACAGAGAAAACCAATTAGATTTTAAGGCGAGTAAGCTCTATATTGGCCTAACAGAAATCATGTGTTTTAATACAATGTTCTACTACTACGTCTGCAAGTAACAAACTCTGTTCTACTACCGTAGAAAATAAAAAACGTAACAGACAGTAATACCGCTAATATAACAGATGATAGATAGATCACCCATACAATTAAACTTAATATTAAATTCAAATATATTACAACTCACTCACCTAATACCAAATCACCAAATAAACTCGTTCAATAACAATATTTAATAATAAACAATTTATTCATTGATGTCGAGTAATTTCAGAAAAAGCAGAAATATGAATCTCTAACTACTTTGACAAAATAACCCAATACACTTCAACTGAATAAACAAAGAGAAAAAAAATAAGGAACAGTAGGGTTGTTATAATTATTTGATAAGTAATTATAGAATCGTGTGTTTGTAGTGAGTATAGATGAAAGTGCCAATGATGTATAAATAGTTGTTTTAAAAAACTTCGGCACCAATGTATTAAGTTATACTTCTTCGGCACACAATATACGTAGATGCTACTGATTCCGCCCCTAGATACGTTGATGATCCCAGCTTTTACGCGCGTAATAAAATAAATTAGGGAAATCTATAGGTCAAAATTTATTTCTACCTCTTGTGAAAAGATATTTTTAGGGCAATTCAGCAGGGGGAGTTTAGATATTATAGGTAAATTATAAAATATCTCAAAACCGCTGATTCTAACAGTGTCCTTATTTATCTTTTTAAACCTGAAAAAGTAGGAGATATTTTCACCAAAGGTTGCAAATTATGACCAACCTATTATGGACGAACCTAAAAACATCTTTTATTTGTAACCGTAATCAATCAGAAACCCATAAAAACAGTTACTGTATCATAGTGAAAATCCTCAGCTTTCAGATGGAACCTCGCAAAATATAGGTAACCCTGTAAAAAATCCGAATATTACGTAGAGTATCGATCGAGTCATAGTATTAGCAGGATGGTTTTAGAAACTTATTTATTTATTTTTAAGACACAAGGCGCGCGCTTTTGAATATTTCAAAATTTTACTCCGAGTACTTACGAAGGAATTCTTTTTTAATAAGTCCTCGTAATCGTGTACTCATATAGATAAGTAACAGTGATTTTTTTATTATTTAACACTTTCTTTATTTGTTCCATCAATAAACAAACTGAGCAATTATACGTCCTGTACGTGGCAGCAGTTAATGTTTGTTTACCATACAGCTATATATCTTCCTATATTATATAGTTGTAAGAATTTGCCTTATCTCTAGGCCCCCCTCGCCCCCCCCCCGACCCCCTCATGAAATATGCTTCTTTCTTTCTTATTTTACATCATTTTCTTTTCTTCTGTGAACCCCTTTTGCCCTCCCTCGCCTACCTCAGACCCTCCCTCAGCCCCCCTCGTGGGAGAAGTTTCTAAAATTAAAAAAGCAATTTTAAGACATTGATAATTTTTTATACAATATATCTCCTTACCACCTTATAGTACAATGAAAATATAGAATAAGTACCATTATTGATAATAATTTTTTATTAGTAGATTTTCTCACCACCTTATAGTAAAATGGAAATATAGAATGAGTACCATTAATAATAAAATGTTTACATCTCATTTCTTGAGAAGTATTGGAAAAATGTCTTATGGTTACTTCTAAGATCCTTTTTACTGTTACGGTACTACCATGGCGTATTGGGTTTATTTTAAAATTTAAATTGTGGTACCCATCGTAACATTATTAAAAAATTATAAATGGTCTAAAAAATATTATTGTACGGGAACTCTCTTAAAATTATAGATATTATTCAAGTAAATGTGATTAATACTTTCTAATAATGTTGCTGTAATAACCACAATAAATTGAGAATTTTCACTTTCATTTATAAGTTTTGAAGATATTATTTATGTATCAAAAATTTCTTTCCAAACAACATTTTTTAGTTCCAATTCATTATTTGACTCATTGTAAATGTAGTGTAACGTCGGGAAAATCCCAACTATTTTTTTGAATAAGCTTTTCCTTTTAGAATTTCCAAGCACATACAGATAACAGAACATACGGCATATGTTCTGACTAATTTCCTGTAACCGAAAATTCAGCGCACGCGGCAGTGGCCGAGCACTGAATAATTAACGAACTAACGTACCAAGTACGTGACGAATACGTACTGCTGCTTAAGGAACAAACAACCTACGTCAACATCTGCCTCAAGCTATGCGCACAGCTACGCCAGAGACAAATTTTAGCAACATTTTTACCAACATTTATATGAATATAAATGTCATATAAATGCGTACACACAATCGATAGCCCCCTCCAATTATTACTTATTGCAAACTTCGGAACAGTATGCTGTTTTAGTAAGTAGTATTTAAGAGTGAATTAAGATTCACGTAGTGGTTTCGCGATGCTACTGCAATGCACGAATGCCACAAGCAGGTGATCTAACACCTAGCTGGTGGTATTAAATAATCCAAATAAATTAACCCCGCGAGTAATGTGC
>JAPYYV010003831.1:0-17606 GCA_030522625.1 Copidosoma aretas
AAACTAAGCGTCCGATTAGGCTGAAATTTTGACAGTAGCCGTCTGCTAGAATATACTATACGATAGTATAGTTCTCTAGCCATAGCAGCGCCATCGGGCAGTGAGGCTAAGTACTTATCGGACCACCCTCGTATTCATACGATCTTTTGTTGAATTTTTCGTTGTCTTTTGGTTTGCGACTTTTTCATACTTTTGGCCATCCGTTTTTGCTGATATTTCTTATACCTTAAGTTTTAAGAGTGCCATTATATTCTATAATCAATAATCATTGAACAGAAATTAGATAGAAAAAAATAGTTTAGAATCTTTTGCTAATACTATACACAAACAATTTTTTCTGCAATTTACGAAAACCTCTCACTTTTTAAACGAAAATTTCTTTCATATAAAAATGGTGCCAACTCACTAAAAAACAGTTTACATCTAAAGAGAATAAGTAGACATCTATTTATTGTAAAATAATTTACTTGAAAATAATAATAATTCATCATTAGTTAAATAAAATATGAACTTTGTCTTATTTAACTCTTTTAAAAGTGAGTGCGTGCAAAATTATTAGGTCTATGTAATGAGATGTGTTCTAAAAGTGTTCTTTAACATTAACACCTTTGGTAGTTTTAGGAGTAACAATTGGACTTTAATTAGCTTAAAAAAAGCAAAGCATTGGAGAAAGTCGATGAGTACATGCAAATTTTTATCACACTTCTACCATACTATGGCCCAGTTGGCTAGATGTTGGCTTTTAGATCCGATGGTACCTGGCTCAAATCTTTAAACAGCATTTTTTTTTTTCCTTGCGTTGAGATTATTCTAAGCGATGCTTTTCATATTTGGCTCTTCCTGAAATATTTCCTTGACTTACAAGAACTACACGTTTCTTCGATGCATTTATTATTTTTCAAAAAAATTTTATCCATACCCAGACGGCGCTCAGGGTTACCAAAGTATTATTCTTGGATACTCGAAAGAATTCGTTCTAATATTCGGGAATTGTGCTAAAAACTTTTTCATATACATAATAAGTTCAGTGTTTAATAACTTTTTCGTTTGTTCAAAAACAAAATGAAAATGATTGATATTAAATTTGGTTTAGAGAACCACATTTACAAATTTTTACTTTGTCAAACCTGAGACTAAAACTATTAAAAGAAGTAAATGAATATGGAAAAATAAATAATAAATGCTTTAAAATACGGGCCATAAGTGTATGGAACATCTCATCATTATAACTCAAAGGCTATCGTAGCTCAGTTGTATGTCTTTTGCTTTCGATCACGGAGATCGTGGGGTTGAATCACTTGTAGATGTTGATTTTTTGTATTTTTACCTTGAGTAGGACGTGGTCAACTTCTTTTTAATTTGGTTTACTTATTAATACGGAAATCAAACGAAATTTATTCCAAATCATTAGTGTTCTGCCACTGACGATATAAAAAAAATTTTAACTTTGAAATTCTTTATTACTTAAAAGTGAATATAGAATAAAATGACGTTCGGCTCAGTTTTAAATGATTTACTTATTCAAAACTTTCGTTTCATATTTCACTAATTCATCAACTAATTCTGCCTCTAAAAAAAATAGAAATAAAGTAATCCAGGTATGATTTAGCAGGTCATTCATATTGCAAGACAGTTCTACTTTAAAAGCGTTCAATTTACGATATTACATTTTTGCATTCATTTAAAAGAACGAAATATATAAGATAATAATGGGCATACTTTAGAAAAAAAAAAAAAATACTGACTTAAAGTCCTGATAAAAAAAAATCAACATATTAATTATTCGACCCCACGATCTCCGTGTTCGAAAGCAAAAGACATACAACTGAGCTACGATAGCCTTTGAGTTGTGATGATGAGCTGTTCCACATACTTATCGGCCCTTACTTGTAATCATTCATTATTTATTTTTGTATATTCATTTACATATTTTAATAGTTTTAGTCTCAGGTTTGACAAAGTACAAATTTTGCAAGTTTGGTTCTCTAAATGAAACTTAATATGAATTATTTTTATTTTGTTACTGAACGATTGGGAAAGAATTTTAAACATAAAATTTTTAGGTACATGAAAAAGTTTTTAGCGTGATTCCCGAAGATTTTAGTACGAACTCTTTCGAGTTTTCAAGAATAATACTTTAGTAACCATGTGTGCCGCCTGGGTATGGATCAAATTTATTCGAAAAATAATAAATTCATGAAAGAAACCTGTAGTTCTTATTAGTAAAGGAAATCTGTCGGGAAAAGCGAAAAAAAAAACATTGTTCAGAATAATTCTAACGTAAAGGAAAAAAAAAAAATGTCTGGTTTGAGATGTGAACCAGAAACCGTCGGATCCAAAAGCCGACCTCTAGCCGACTGGGCTATAGACTTACTGTGGTAGATGAGTGATAAAAAATTGCATATACTCATCGACTTCCTCCAATGCTTTACGTATTTCAACCTAATCAAAGTCCAATAGTTAGTCCTGAAATTCCCAAAGGTGTTCATGTTAATGAACATAAAGGCAAACACTTTTAGAACACATCTCATTACACAGACCTGATAATTTTGGATGCGCTCACTTTTAAAAGAGTTTCTCTTTGGATGCAGACTGGTTTTTAGTGAGCTAGCACCATTTTTATGTGTAAGAAATTTTCGTTTAAAAAGTGAGAGGTGTTTCGTGAATTTCACGAAAAATCGTTTATGTAGAGCATTAGCCAAAGTTTCTAAAATGTTTTTTTTTAACTAACTTGTTTATAATGATTATTATAGAATGTAATGGCATTATACAAAATCAGAAAAATTCCATCATTATTAGCACATATCTTGTTTTTGATGTTTATTCACTACGACAGTTATTATTGATTGGTTAACTTACTTCGACATTTTCTTCTATTCATATAAATCAGTTAAATTAATACTTTAGACTTCTTTCATTATTCTACACCAAATATTAACTTTGTAGGGACCTTAACATGTACTGGCTTTTATAATTAAACTGAAGGTAACAAGAAAAAATCAAAAAGTCTTTGATTAAATACATAATTTGTAGAGATGATTTTCATATTTATTTCAAGAAATTGTTTTAAATTAAAAATCAACCTACCATGACAACTTATAATAAAAAATGTTGCAATCAAGTAATTTATTTTTTCTAGCAACCATGCATAAAACAATAAATATGTCAAATCTGTCATAAATTAAGATGTCATTTTTAATAAGCAATAAAAAGAATTTTTGAATAATTGATCAATTTTTGGTAATCTCAATATTACTTAAATTTCGAGATAAAAAAAATTTATGTTTGTCTGAGGCTCGAACCTGGTATCACTGGCTCAAAAGCAACAGTCTAATGGATTGTGCTAGGCTTACATATAAAGTCAGTTATGAAAAACATTCAGATACTTATAGACTTCCCATGTTTTCATGTTATTTTTTTTTAATTATTCGACTCCCCAAGGTAGCAGTAATATTTTACCCCGCAGTTACGTACGTTTTTATTTATGAAACATTTATTTAAGGTTTTGACGTGAAATACTTGGTCCTAAAATAAAAAATGTTCTGCTTATTGCAATCTGTCAACACCGCAAACTAGAATGAATTTTTTAAGAACTCTTTCGGGACTTATTTTGTGTCACATAACTTAATGAGTTTACGAATACTTAAAGAATTCTTAAAGAATTCTGTCTTAACTCATAAATGAATAATTGAGAATTCAGTTAGAATCTGATGAACTTATAATGAATTCATTTTCAATTCTCTGAAATTAATTGATGTAGAATACATTTTTATTTATTCTTTTTGGATTCAAAATGATTTTCAATGCCATCCGAGAGGCTCTATGAACGAGGCTCATCGCATGTAGTGTTTTCTGAAGAATTTTGCCTAAACTTTGAGACGATATTTATGATACCATTTAAATATCAAATATAAAATTTTTAATTATTTTACTGTACTGTTTTTTAGATAATTAATAATAAAAAAACCTTGATTTAGCAGATACGCTTGTGGAAGAACCACACACAATCGCGCTTATAGAAAAATGGTCTAAAAATTTTTTTCCATTTTTTAATATGATCATCTACCATAATACAATATTATGTTATTGAATTATGAGTTGGCGAATATAGCAACATTGGAAAAGGCGCGCATGATTCAAAACGTATGAAACTCAATATGTTGAATCAGTAGTTATTACAGTTAATAAATTGTACAAAATCCAAATAAAATATCTTTTGCACAATCATTGTGAACAACACCTCTAATATATACTCCAAAGTATGCGTATATGCATCGACATTCAAGCGGCATGCGGCATTAACTTGCAACGTTGCCACATGTTTTCGCTCCTCTTGGCTCTCTAAAATTTTCCCCGCTAACTGTAATAAACGTTTTTGAGAGGCTTGATTAAAAAAGTCTTTGTAGGTAAAAAAGGAAAACTCAGAGTTCTGAGACTCTATTACAAATTTTTGTACATTTTCCTGTATTCTACTTACTAATTGTTGTACTATACATATTGGGATGGCGACCTAGCAAGCTAAGCTCACATGGTGCTAGAGTAGGGATGAGACTCCAGCCAATCAGAGCCTTCAGACGAAGTGCCTTGATAGGCTGAAGTCTTATTTCTCCTCTGGCGCCATCCAAGCTTAGCTTGCTAGGTTTAGAACTTCATGACAAAACGATTTTACTACAATGATTATTGGATCAACGTTCTCTATAATTTCGTTCTGTTTTTCATAATTCATTTTTTTTTGTACTTTTTGTTTACACAATAAGAACGGAAAGAAAATGGCCGCCAGGAACCAATGTTTTCTGAAAAATACAGCCCATTAATTAGTTACTTGCTTAAAATAATTATTAGATAGTAATATACGAACTATAATTTTTCTATGAAAAAAGAGAAGATGATTGTTTTAAAACATATTTCAACATAAATGAAAGTGTAAGTACGCGTTATACAAAACAAATAAGATAGGAATGAGGAAGGAAGTATATTGCTGAATATCTTACTGCACATTCATCGGTATCAGTAAAAAATCCTTGTCGAAAATATTCAAATTTTTTGTTAAACTATTCTTGGGCACATTTATATTTTGTACCAACATTTTTATCTCTTTCCGTAAACTATCGTAAAAAAAAGAGTTAAAAATATAACTTCTAGATCTTTTGTGTTCCCTTAGGATTTCATAAAACATACATTTCAAATAAAAATTTATGATACTGTCGTTGAGTCATTCAGAGTCGTTTAAACAAATAAGATCTGTATTACTTATTAAAATTCCACCCTATGTCGGGGCCGGAGGATGTATTAATATGCTGCAATTTATAATTAACATAATTTTTTAAAATTGGATAAAAATACTTAATGGACCATTTTACGAAGAATTTATTTTTTAACGGCACATGCAAATTAAAAAAAAAGTTTAATTGTTTATTTTCGAAATCTGCCTTAAATATATTATACAACTTGCTCATTTTTATACACACTTCAGCATACATAAACATTAGATGAATCGATAAATTGGTCACTTAATACAAACTTCTGATTTGAAAACAATCTCAAGTCTACATGAAAAGAAAGAAAAGCGTGCAAAAAGGCCAGGCCATTATGAAAGGGTAGAAAAATTTATAGCTCAGCCGACATAACTATGACACCAAAAACACTTTTTTAATGTTACATTATAACAATGTTAATTGACTGATAATATTGAATTTTCCATGAAATGGCCCATACACACATATGTATATGAGCGTTATAATACTTACGTATGAGTGTTATCCAAACGAATATCTACTATTTTGCCAAGAGGAGATTGATCTTTGGGTTTTTTGACAGTTTGGTGATTTTTTTTACCATTCTACTTATTCGTCCAATATAAAAACGAAAAAATATCGAATTAAAGATTATATTATATTTATTGAAATTATCAGTTTTTTTTAATTTCCATGCTGTATATGTTGTAAAGCTAGAGACAAGCTTAAAACTATGTGGATTAAAACATATTTTAGTGAAGGCACTACAACAAAGGTGACATGCCTAAGAGCAAACAACGTTTCAAAAACGTTGAAAATAAAACTTTAAAATATTCTTTCAAGTGTTAAAGTAAGTTGCCTCAACTTGTAAAACCGATGAAGGTATCTGATGCTTATTGTTGTTACAAATCATGTCAAGATCCTTTGTGCATTAGTTTTCTTGTAAATAGTATGCCTAACGGGTGTTTCTATCCAGGTGATGCCCATAATACTGAAGGCCTCAGCTACTTTATGGTTGTTTCGGCAATTGTTCAAATAAATAAATAAATTTGATTATTTATTTAAATTATTCAATAAACTTGGTGCGACTAACAGTAGTGGCGTTATTAAACCGAGTGATTTAAGCGTACTCCAAAAATGTAAAGCTATGACAATAATGTTAAAATCGTCAGATATTAAGGTTGTATTGCTGTGAGCATGCTTTACAGCGTTATAAATGTGTCTCATAAGTAAAGATGAGAAATTACAAAATTAAATTCATGGTCTTAAAGTTTACTTTTGGAATGTGTATTCGAAAAATACCGTCAAATTCGGAAAATTATATGAAAAATAATTTTTCGCACATGACTACTTAATTTTCTCTTTTTTTATTGTAAAAAATCATTTAAAAACAATACTTCAGATGATTTTTGAAAAATTTAAGCTACGAACTCAAACGTCGGAGGTCAATATAAGTCAGAAAACATACAGTGTATCCATTTGAAACATCTAGTCACGAGTTACCATAAACGAGTCTTATGCTGATATGCACTAACACAGGTTAATCTTGGTTTTTATCGTTCAAGTCAAGTTATCTCGAAATCTATGCAATATAGCGTTTAATACGTAATAAAACCAAAGTCGTGCAATAAAAAAAGAAAAAATTTGGCGCAAGTGAGAAGTATTTATCTATAATATATAGGAAATACAACTATTCTAATCTACTTTTGTCACGTCCTATTTACTATTACTTTGCAGGTGTGCAATAGACCGTTAAGATATAAGACAGTAAAAAATGAGATACTTATAAGACATATTGTAAGACAAGATAATATATGAAATATTTCAAAGTCAAAAAAATTCAACTCAGTACCAATAATCAAAATAAAACATATTAGACGCATACTTTGTGTGATCTTTTGAATTTTGATGTATCTGCAGAAGTCTGCGATAGTGAAATCGATCTATAGCCAGTCGACGCGATAGACATCGGAGACGAATGATCCGACCTGTAATGAATAATTATATCATGAAATACATCAATAAGTAGTTGAAAAATTTCTTTCGCAACCATGCTGTTCTTTTTGCAAAACAGCTTATGTTTGCAACAAAAATATGCACTGCATAATTCCAGCTTGATGTGACTGCACAATACGTGACCATGATTTGAATAACGTTTCGCTTTATGATATTGTTTTCATTCAATAATGGAAAATTTCAGTTTTTTAAAACTTACTATTGAATGATTTGTGAAGCTATACAATATTTTATACAAGTTTTCATAATTTCACAAGTTTTCCTCTTTAAATGGATGTTCCATGCCAACATTGTCATCCGCGACATCTAAAATTAAATGGGGATTTTTTTTAGTGTTGGTTTTTATTTACTCAAAATGTTGACACTCTCACAGACAATTTTTTTTTAAATATTAGTATGTAAGGTGTTGAATTTACAACTTGACCTTGTTAAGAATAGTGTGTCAATTAATTACATATCGATTATGTACCAGACATTAGAAATCATCCTGAGTTTACCCACGAAGGTCGCTCAACTCGAAGATTTTTAAGAAAATCCAAGATGCTTCACGCTTAATACGGAATTTGTAATTGCCGCATCGATCACCCCGAAGCATTTTTCATGTTGCACAACCAATGTTAGGGCCATAAACATGTGTACAAATCAAACCAGAAGACAACTTTCAAAACACTTCATAATTTAAAGCAAAAAAATCAATATTAAAGAACGTAAAAAACTATGCACTAACATCTAGCAATTTAAGAAAGAAAACTATTTCTGATTCATTAATTTTGCTAATGATTGCGGCTTGTGACTTCACTGCATTGAACTGGATTGGCTGCACATCTGATGTTTAAGGTTGTACTGTAGGTATACTGTCAGTAACTAAATTACTGGTCATTCATTGATAAACATTAACCATGCAATAAATAGATTATGATATTGTAGGATGTATGAGAAAAATTTTTGAACACTTTTGTTCTTGTAGATTAAACAATGGTGCATATGGAAAGTCTCATCTTCTTAGATTAAATGCAGATTTCACTACAACCACCGCTCAGCTTTGGAAAAAATATCAGGAAAGAAAATTTAACTTTTCAGAACAGTTTAAGCCCTTTAAAATAACGATTAGGTACTTATAACGCAAGAAAAATTGTACAAAATTACCTAAAATACGTGTTAGAGCATTTCTTCACCAAACTGTTTCTCGAATTTTATCTACATGATATAAACCTTTGAAATTTCATACACATATTCGAAAAACATCATCACATAATTAGCTCAGTGAAAAGTTTTCTAACATGCTTAACTTTATTAGCAAATAAAATAATTTTATCAACTCTAGCTCAAACTCTGTCTAGTAATTAAATGTGATGAGGATTAACAATACATTTTGTCATAGTTACGTAATCATTCAGAACTATTGAAGGAGTTACAGTTTTACAATAACTTGTTACTCATTTTTAAGAAATTTATGTACTATCGAGGTACCGACGGTACCAACTTGTATAGCATAACTGTTCTTGCGCATAATAAATACAATTTCAACAACAGAAAATGTTACTGATCGTATTAATTCTTAATCTTTATTGTCAATATTACACCCATAAAATGTTCATCAATATTGTAGTGATGTGTTCCAATTCAAAATTATAATAGCACTGAATAGTAGTCTTATGTCGAATGAATATGCAATGCATTATTGATGAAAAATTTTGTTTATAGCTTCAGCGTTGGTATCAAAACTTGGATCTCAATATAAAATGGATTTGAAACTTGATACAACTTGACATTTTTTTTTATGGAAGGCAAGGTGACTACAATAACATCATAAACTTTTGAAAATGATGGAAGACTACTTTGGATAACAGTAATTCATAAAAATAAATATAATAACAAATACTGTAAAGTGTTGTCAACTGTTAAAAGAAAAAAAAAAAATTAGGATTCTTTACAATGTCTATTACGAGTTTAACTAATTCATCGTCGAAAATCTTCCAGTTATCCGAGTCACATTCTTTAATATATGTGTAATAATAGCCGATATTTAGACTTCTCCGATGAATAATACTACTAATATGATAAATACGACAGTTTGTGTGTTTGGGTGTTTGGATGTTTGTTACTTAATCAGACTAATACTTCTGAACGGATTTGGATACAATTTGGTATACAAGTATGTTATGACATAGATTAAAACAAAGGACTATTTTGGATCTTATCAAGCCCTATTAAAGGTCTTAAAAACCATTAAGACCGTTCGAAGTTTGTGTGTTTGGATGTTTGGATGTATGTTTCTCGATCACGCGAAAACTACTGTATGGAATTTAACAAAACTTGATAGGTAGGTAGATTATGACATAGAATAACATATAGGGCAATTTTCAACCTTTGATTTTCTATCTATCATATGACTATCTGTAATAACCTATAAAAATCTTAGTGGTGCGAATTTCTAATCGTAAGTAGTCAGCAATATTTAACCATGTTATAACTACGCTTAGGACATTGGTGCAGGCATACAAAAATGATTTCGAATGATTTTTAAAACGTCATAACCTCAGAAATTATGAAAAAACGAAATATCTAAGAAGAAAAGCAAGTTAGGTAAGAAAAACAATTTTCATGGGTTTTCTTCAGCAAAGAAACACGGAGGCGCACACATGGAAAGGTTGGTTAAAATGGAAACATAACCTTCATTTTCGCATTTCTTTATATAACTTTACTGAATTGCGTTTAAAAATATGAAATAATTTTAGCATAGTTACACAGTTATTTTAGGCGAGCGTATTCCAAAATTATTTTGTGATTACCTTACCTAATATATTAAATAAAGAGCCATGCCACTAAGGCGAATCAAACAGGGCATGCATAACTGTGTTTACAGGTATCCTGAAAGGGAATGAGCTATACGGTGGCTTCAACGTTTGGTGCCTTATCAAGCGAGGGGCTCTGAAGGGATGTCTATATAGATTGAGAATTTTTCTACTTATTTTTGTAACAATTATTTTTCTTAATCTTATCTTTAATGAAAAAAGTTGAAATTGCTCAAAAAAACTGTAAATTCTTTATTGAAAGGAGAAAAATATTTTGATATCATCATCTGCACATGCGCAGAAGACAGGAGGATACTTTCTTCTTAATTCACTCAAAATCTAATTCGTCAACATACCATTTTTATGATTCCAATAGAATCAGCGAAAAAAAGCGATAAGGTCGTCTTTGATTCATAAAACTCCAGCATCTTATGTTTTTGCATTATTAATTTGTATGTCCAGTTCTATAAGACAGTGTTAGAATAAACATTTTTCAAACTTGATTTATTAGAAAATATTGTCGTCAACTGTGCTGTTTCTTTTTTGATATTTAATCTGGGATCAATAAACAACAATATCGTCAATTTGCAGACCATGCCAGCAGGTGGATAAAAAACGCCGAAGCCACCTCTAGGTGCATGAATGCAAAGAGGGGTAGGTAAATATAAAAACATAACCTTTTTTTTTGGGCCTTGACACTATTTTAATAAAAAAAAAGCTCAAAATATTTTAATAATTATAACATAATTACAAAATTATTTCAAGTATGAAAACATTATTTTAAAATTATTTCGTAATAATATAACCTGAAGACATAGAAATAAAGCCATATCACTAAGGGGAAGCTAGATAAAACAAATTTTACAACTTTGACGGGTTTTTTGACGAGGAACGAAACATTTAGGTGCGCAAAAACGAAGATAGATGATATGAAAACATAACCTTAATAGCTGCTTTTTAAGTGTATTTTCATTAAAGCAAGTTTAGGAATTAATAAAAAAATCATAGCATGTTTAAAATATTATTGTTGACATGCAGAATTTATGAGGTAATGTCTTTAGCCATCATCGCGAGCGAAGCCGCGATGGATAACAGCGAATTCTTGTATAAATAGTATAATTCCATCGATCTTCTAAAAAATACATTAGTTGAAATAAACTTTCTTTAATTTTTCTCTGTTATTAAAAATTATTATGAATATTTTCAAATTGCTCCGATTCAAACATAGATATTTTAATGGAATTCAATTGATTTTTTTTTCTATCACCATTATCTTCATTGTCATGCTTAATAGATTACGTCATAAAATATGTATGGCCAGGGCCTCATGAAATTCTATTCTGTAAAAAATATACAAAATATAACTATGATTTTTGCACATCTTGGGAAAGAGCATGATAATGTGTGATCAGCACAGAGGACATACGAAAAAAATTGCAATGGTAATCATTCTATTAATGTAACAATGGAACAAATTTTCGTAAAAGATTAACTGCCCAATATTTTTCAAAAATATTCATTGTAAGTCGTATAAATAAATAAATGTTTCTAGTATGAATAAAAAATTACTATAACCTTGTGAAGTTTGAGAAAACTTTGTTCATTATGTAATTTTTCAATTCAATTTAACATAATATTTTATCACATACGCTTTATGTGAATGGAATTTTTAAACAAGTTATTTATAGTGAAACATTTTTCATATTCTTCTTTTGACCTAAGGTCTGTTTAACGTTTGCTGCGTCCTCGGTAAAAAAAAATTATTTGCAATTGATGCCTATCCAGTCAAGGAAATACGCATTATTAAAGAAAGCTATTATTCTTAGCGTATATCGGGGGAATTTTAGGTACAGCTAATGTACCCGAATTCAAGTTCAATGCACAAAACATTTTTAATATTATTTAGCTCACTTACGTATTACACAGTTTATTCCGCTTTGCAATGTAGCGTCAACGACAAAATGTTCTTTATGTCTTTACAAAAGAAAATTGAACAACAGAATTAGTTTAAATTTGACTGTTCGTAAAGTAGCACAAGATAAAAATTTTATTACTGTGAAATATCACATTCTTAATCCGGAAATTTGTATTACCCTGTGTAACGCATATTGACACATCTAGAAACGGACGTACAGAGTGGTACTTTTTCTCACTCAACGAACATCTTATAAAGTTATCTGTCATCCCTAAAACAGGAAAATTACCGTTCATAATAATTTGTGTGACAGACTGTTATTGAAATTCAGAAAATGTGACGTACTAAAAATTAAGAGATTATTACGATTAAATTTTACTATGACAGTGAAGATTTGTAAAAGCTTTTGCCAAAGTTTTTAATGACATAATACCGTTCCTTATTAAATTAATATATAACAGTCATCATTGTTATCAATTGCAGCTGTTGATTATTTTGAGAAGGTTGAAAAACAGCGCATGACGACGCTGTACAATATTTATAGTGCTGATACCCATTGTCTTGCTAAGCTCAACAATATTCCGTGCCAAATATTTTGCAGGATCACCTTTAAGTTTGATATTTTCTAGTCAATATATGTTATCATTTGATTCTCAGCGTCAGATACATTGTTTGCATGGTAGTAAAAATAATTAAAATTTTTTGGGACAATAAGACAAAATTGAACATTAAGTTAAAATTAATTTAAAAACTATAGAAATTTGTTTTAAGTTTTTTTTTCATCAAGTGCAACTGTAAAAAGAAGATAATGTTATGCAACTAAAACAGAAAAGATTGTTAAACATATTGAAGAAGGGCCCACGATACTTTAAAATATTAATCGTCTACTTTTTAATCAATACTTCTGAACAATCACTCTAGTAACCAAATTCTGTGCAATCTTTGCTCAGTTCTTGTGCAATTTTCTCATCTTTTAAAAAATTACAGTAGATTGTGCAATGTTCGAGTAATCGCGATGACAATCTTCGTACCGATTAATAAAATATTGTTAAAAAATAAACTATTTTCTCAGCAGGTTTCAATCAGCAAGTCAAGAGCAAATGTATCGAATATATTGAGATTAAATTTCCACATAATGTAGCAATTTTGTTATTAAAATTCACATACGTATGCACAAGAGATGCACAAGAATCGAAAGCAGACGATGCAATTTCCGCGAAATCACGAATGCATGGATCTTTTTAACAAGGTTTTGAACCATAAGTATAAACGTGTAACAAATTTTTTTTTAGCCCTCGCTTTTATATGCAAATTCTAGCAAAATATTTTTCTAGAAGCAGTGAATGCAATTTTTTTGCGTGGGAAGATTGTGGTGTTATAATTTCTGAAAACAAGGAAAAAGTGAGTGCTTTCGATGGAATTATGGGAAAAAAATTTTAATTCTGTAAGTTTGGCTTTGAAAAAAACTACCTTAATGTGAATATATTATTGTCAATTTGTATTATTCAACGTTTTGCATGTATTACACGTATTTCAGGTATTACGCGGTGAAATAGTAACACTTTAAAGTACAATTTTGTCTACAGTTTTTCCAAGATAGATTATAAAAGTCATGTTCGTAAAATGCACCTGTAATAAGTTATGCATCTGTATTTTTTGTAAGTCTAAGTAAATAAAAGTAGTTCAGTATTTTTCTTGTACTTTGTCTGTATTTGTCTTGAAGCGTGGATATGTGTGATTGCTTTTTGACTTTTCCAACCGTCATGTCAGAATTTTTGAACGACCGAAAAGACAATAAGAGATAGAAAAGATGGGTGATGCCAGAAAATTGTAATCAGACCTGGGCCTTAGCTCCGGGAATTCTAGATCAAAATAAGGAAGACATGTTAAGGCGTGTCTTTTTTCCCACTTGTATTCTAGTAAACGATGATAGTTTACAACCCGTGTCCTTGTTTACGTAAACCCGAAGCTGCAACCTCATCTAACATAAGAATATGTGTTTCAAAAAATGTAATAGGTTTTCATTCATTATGATTTAAATAATTACTGCAGCAGCAAACAAAATAACAAAAATGAACGCACCTTCAAACAATTGACCAATTATATCCGCTTTTTTAAAATTCAAGCAACATTCTCCTATTTTTGAAAAATTCTTGAACGTCTTCTAACACTTTACTGTTTCAGCCGAAACTTGAAGTAAGCCTTTCACTAGTAATATGACGTTCGTCAGTATTCTGTTAATATCAATGTCAATACTATAAAAAAAGAATCGTATCTCAAGGATAACACAAGACTTATTCAACTTATCAAATTGTATTACAATATGTAAGTATACAATGTGTGTGTATGGTTGATACTGCCGTAACTGACTCAAATCATATCCCGAATTCATATGCTAATATGGAAAATGTAAGCTGTGTTTTGCATACAGACTTGAACCGATGCGCTGCTTCTTTTACTAAAAAAATTTCGAAAATGGGCCAAAATGTCAGTTTTAATCCCAGTTACAAACTAAATTTCGCTCATAAAATCTTCTATCAGTGGAAAATAAAGCTCTTTGCTGAATATGCATTGTAAAAAAAATATTTCTGATGTTTGAAAATTTCTCGCTTACTTTTCTCGCTTAAAGTTATGATTTTCTCTTTATTTCAGATTACAATTATTTTCGAAATAAAAAAAAATTACAATTTTTAATAAAGTTTATGGAAAACTAGATCGTTTTGCGAGTGTCATGTAATTTTTTCGAAATATTTCATCCACCCTCATTGTTATCAGGATAACGATCGTTATCCTTAACATTAGAATATTTATTGTCATCATTACATGAGGGTAACGATCATTATTCTGATAATAATTATGATAACGATCGTTATCCTTATGTTAATGATGACCATGATTATTCTTATATCATAGCAAGTTGAAAATTATTCTATAGTTACGTCTTTAACTTCGGAGTCATGCATAGATGAGCCACCGTAAGCTGGCTTGAATACTTTAACCATAAGTACAAGCAGCTTGTCAACACGCATACTAAAGACCGACAGTTTATAGCAAATTGACTAAAATTGAGTACTTAAGGTAGCATCCCTGCATCAGGGCCGTAACTATACAAGCTACAAGGCACTTAGCACAAAATTACGTCCACTCGCCAGTACTCAAACAAATACTCAGTAAATTATGCCCAAACATTTTACAGACATTCCTAAGACTGTCTAGTCTCTCACAATTGTTGTAAAAAGGTGATAAGTCAAATTATGAGTAAAAAAAAGTTGTAACCTTAAAATCATTACTTCGATCCATGGAAGTGTGTTACGAATTTACGAAAATCTGCAATTTTTGAATATTACATCATGTGTTAACCTTTGAAGAATACGTGTACAAAATGATAGATCAAAATATTGCACGGAAAAAATTTGAAAGCAATTTAGTAAAAAAAAAATTTTCATAATAGTGTGTGGGAAGTACTGACATCCCACACACATATTATGAAAAGTCTTGTACGCAACTCGTGCATAACGATTTCAGCACTCAAGTGATAGAGTCATACTCTCCTAAAATGTGAAGGAGAAAATACAACCATCTACTCGTATGGCACGGGACGCAACTTGACACATTTTCGCCATTTGAGACGCAACTCCACAACTGTGACTGGTAGCACAGTCACGTACTATAATTCTTACGCAATTCCACATGCGAAGTTTCTGTCATAGAAAAAAAGTGCGTAAGAGGATGCTCTGTCTGCTTCCTTGATTTCACACGATTCCGACGCACGACAAGTATGTAATACAAGTGCGTAAAAAGTGCGTAAGTCTTATGTTAATACATTATAATATAATCGTCCATTAATGCACTTTTGCAGCAGAAATACGTAAGACTTGAATTCAGGTGAGTGCGTAAGATAAGAATCACGCAAGTTTTACGTGTTTCTGCTACAAGTTAAAGTAAATTGATGGACAATTAAATGATGTACTTGACTTACAGTGGTTTCCTTGGTAAGACAAGAACACAAGCATAGCGAAAAATTCGCTCTATGTATGAATTCAACCAATATCTGTGGTGCAAGTGACATATTGCATTGAAACTTGTGTGATTTCAAACAGATTAGCACTTTGGAACCTCAAGGCAACTAGTCATTTATTCAAGTTATAAACGATTTAGTAAAAAAAATAGCTGACTAAAACACGTGCTGCATCGCAGCGCGGCACAACTTTTTTTTCCACTAAATTGCTTCTTAAATTTTTCGTATTCAATATTTTGATTTTAAATTTTGTACACACACTCTTAAAAGGTAAATGATATTGTAGTATTCAAAAATATTAGATTTTCCAAACTTTATAACATACCTATGACAAATAAAAATTATATTATTAGGTTATGATTTTTTCGGAAAAACCATAAAAAACCACGTGACTAAGAAATTTTCGGCAAAAAATGTGACAAATTAGGTAGTCTAAAGAATATCTTAATTTTTTGTGCCTGATACCTTGAGTATTCGGTGAGTTCTGGCAAGTTAAAAGCGAGCCTCTTTAACAATTCCATACAACTTTTTACTTGAGCACTCTTCAGTTTAATTGCTATGGGTATATGACATTTACAATAGAAATCCCATGAAAAAATTTCTTTAAGTTACGTTTTTGTCAACGAATTTAGAAGTTTATTTGAGCCAGTTACGGCGAAATTACCCATAAATATACATTTAACGAAATTTTTTCAAATCTGCATCCAATAACGCTGACACACACACACACACACACACACACACACACACACACACGCACATATATATATACTAGTGGGGCTTTGCCCCCTACGCGCTCTGCGCGCCAACCCCCTTATTTAAATATTTCTATTCTCATGACTAAATAATAAATGCAAAAGTTTATTTTTTGATACACATATATATGTGTGTGCAATTATAGTTAACCAAAGCGATCTCTTAAAAATTCGCTAAAATTTTGAACAAATATAGTCAATAAATTTTGTGATTTCACTGATTTATCACATAATTGTTACTAATTGAAATCTGATAAGGACTCTTTTTGTTATTTAAGGTTAATATTGATACATATGTATGTATGTATAATTTTTACGCAATCATTATTATCAGAGAAACTATTATGAACCTTTCTTTGGTTATTTTTTATCATTTTACAATCAATTATTGAGAAAAGTTGATAGTTAGTTATCATTTTAAATTTTTTACTTAATATTTGTAAATGTAAATTGTTTGTTCAATTATTTTTCCATTTCTTGTATCGATTTTAATATACTTCTACATATCCTTTTCTTGTCTTATAATTATTAAAAATTTATATCCCCTTGATTTATTACTACTTTTATTTTCAATAGAGTATAATGCATAATTAAATGAACATACTACAGCATTTTAGAATTTCGTTTTTCATCGTCATAATATTATAATTTATAACGAATAACATATCATTGAACTTTCAATCTTAACCCTGTAGGTTAGATGGCCCAATTATCGAGAGTCTAAGAAAAATTTTCAGCAATCTAATGTAATATTAAATGTATGCTGAATAATTCCATCGCAATTTTAGTGAATATTGGTTGTATAAGTGATTTAGTACAAGTGTGAATTTTTCTGCGTTATGAAATCAATTATTGAATTTATCATCAATAAAA
>JAPYYV010003832.1:0-24334 GCA_030522625.1 Copidosoma aretas
CCACCGAAACGTTGCGCATTAAAAGAAATCAAGAAACATTGACTTGTATCATTGACTACTCAACTACAATATAATTTACAAGTGATTATCTACCATTATAATGATTTCATTAATTTAATCGCGAGAAAATTTAGCGCTTTTGGATAACTGTTATTAGTTTTTACGTATCTGTAATTGATTATAATGGTAGTAATTTAATCTCAACAAAACTTGGCGTTCTGTGTTAACTGGTATTAATTTTAATGATTATGAAGATGTTAAAAATTAAAACGCGAGAAAAGTCAGCGCTCTGGGTTTACTGGTATTAGTTATAACGTTCTCTACAATAATTTTATTAATTTAAGCGCAAGAGACTTAAGCGCTCTTAGATAACTGTTATTAGTTCTTATAATACAAATAATAGTGTGTGATTAATTAAAACGCGAGTCAAATCGGCGCTCTTTGTTAACTGCTATTAGTTCTTATCATACAAATAATAATGTTATCAATAAAAATGCGAGTAAAGTCAGCGCTCTGAGTTAATTCATATTAGTTCTTATATTATCAATAATAATTTTATTAATTTGTAAGCCGGAGAATTGAGCGCTCTTGAATAACTGTAAGTAGTTCTTACGATATAAATAATGATGTTGTTAATCAAAACCCGAGCAAAGTCAGAGCTCTGGGTCATATGGTATTAGTTCTTTTGTTATTAATAATAATATCATTCACTAAAACGTCAGACAAGTCAGCGCTCTAGGTTAACTGTTATTAGTTCTTATGTTATAAATAATAATTTTATTAATTTAAACGCGAGAGAATTTAACGCTTTTGGATAACTGTTATTATTTATTATGATACGAATAATAGTGTGATCAATCAAAACGCAAGATGAATTAGCGCTCTTGGTTAACTTCTATTAGTTCTTATCATATAAATAATAATTTTATCAATAAAAACGCATGAAAAGTCAGCGCTCTGGATCATATGCTATTAGTTTTTGTGTTATTAATAATAATTATATTAATCAAAACGTCATACAAGTCGGCGCTCTAGGTTAACTGTTATTTGTTCTTATGTTATAATTATTGATATTAATAATTTCATCGCAAGAGCATTTAACGCTATGTGTTAGCTAGTATTTGTTTCATCGCAAGAGCATTTAACGCTATGTGTTAGCTAGTATTTGTTCTTATGATTATCAAGATGTTCAAAATTAAAACGCGAGAAAAGTCAGCGATCTGGGTTAACTGGTATTGGTTTTTTTGTTATCGATAATAATTTTGTTGATTAAAGCGCGAGAGAATTAAGCGCTCTTAGATAACTGTTATTAGTTCTTATAATACAAATAATAGTGTGTGATTAATTAAAACGCGAGACAAATCGGCGCTCTTTGTTAACTGCTATTAGTTCTTATCATACAAATAATAATGTTATCAACAAAAATGCAAGGATAGTCAGCTCTCTGGCTCATATGGTGTTAGTTCTTATATAATAATAATAATTTTATTAATTAAAACCTTAGACAAGTCAGCGCTCTAGGTTAACTGTTATTAATTCTTATGGTATAAAAAATTATTTTATTTATTTAAACGCGAGAGAATTTAACGCTCTTTGATAACTGTTATTAGTTCTTATGATACGAATAATAGTGTGATTAATTGAAAGGCGAGTCAATTTAGCGCTCTTGGTTAACTTTTGTTAGTTATTATAATATGAATGATATTGTGATTAATTAAAAGCGAGAAAAGTCAGCGCTGTTGCTCATATGGTATTAGTTCTTATGTTACTAATAATTATTTTATCATTTAAAACGTCAGACAAGTCAGTGTCCTAGGTAAACTGTCATGAGTTCTTATGTTAAAAATATCGATTTTATTAATTTAATCGCGATAGAATTCAACGCTCTTAGATAACTGTTTATAGTTCTTACGCATACGTAATTGATTGTAATGGTCATAATTTAATCGCAAGAACACTCCGCGCTTTGTGTTCACTGGTGTCAATTCTTATGAGTATAAAGATGTTAAAAATTAAAACGCGAGAAAAGTTAGCGTACTGGGTTAACTTGTATTAGTTCTTATGTTAATAATAATGTTAATAATTAAAATACGAAAAAAGTCATCTTTCTTGGTCACTTGATATTGGTTCTTGCGTGTACATTATTGATAATAATGTTGATAATTTAAACTGCGAAAACAGTTGGAGCTCTGGGTTAACTGGTATAAGTTTTAACGTATACGTGATTGATAATAACGTTATTGATTCAAACGAGAGACAAGTAAGCCCTCTTGGTTAACCGTTGTTATTTCTTATGTTATAGTTATTGATTTCATGAATTTGAACGCTAGAACAGTAAGGATTCTGAGTTAACTGGTATTAGTTCTCATGATATCAAAAATAATGTTGATAATTTAAACACGGGAAATACAGCGCCGGGTTAACTGGTATGAGTTCTTATTATATTAAAGATAATGATATCTATTAAACCGCAAGATCCGGCTGCGCTTTGGGTTAACAAGTATTAGTTCTAATATTAATAAAAATTTTATTATTAATTTGCGAAGAATGTCAGCGCTGCGGCTTACCTGGATTTAATTTTTATAATTTCACTAATAATTCTATTAATGTAAACGCGAGACAAGTCAGCGCTTCTCGTTGACTAATATTTGTTCTTATGATATAAATAGTAATGTTATTAATTTAAACGCGAGGCAAGTCAGCGCTCTGGGTTGACTGGTATTGGTTCTTATAATATCAAAAATAATGTTAATAATTTAAACACGAGATATGTCAGCGCTCTGGGTTAACTGGTATTAGTTCTTATATCAAAAATAATGTTAATAATTTAAAATCGAGTAACGTCAGCGCTCTGGATTGACTAGTAGCTATTTTTATAATATCAATAATAATTTTAATATTTTAAACGCAAGACAATCGGCGCTCTTCGTTAACTGGTATTAGTTCTTATGTCAATAATAATGTTATTAATTAAAACGCAAGCAAATTCAGCGTTCTTGGTTATTCGGTATTAGTTTTTATGTTATCAATGATAATTTTAATAATTCATCTGCAATAACAGCTGGCGCTCTGGGTTAGCTGGTATTAGTTTTTATGTTAAAACAATGTTAATAATTCAAACGCGAGAACAGTTTGCGCTCTGGGTTAACTGATATTTTTCTTAGTGATATTTATAATCATTATAATGTTATTAATTAATACGCAAGAACCGGCTGCGCTCTGGGTTAACTGGTATTAGTTATAACGTTATCTATAATAATTTTATGAATTTATGCGCGAGAGAACTTAGCGCTCTTGGATAACTATTATTAGTTCTTACGTATACGTAATTGATTATAGTGGTAATTATTTAATCGCAAGAACACTTGGTGCTATGTGTTAATGGGTATAAGTGCTTATGATTATAAAGATGTTCAAAATTAGAACGCGAGAAAAGTCAGCGCTCTGGGTTAACTGGTATTAGTTCTTATAATATTAATATTAACGGTCTTAATCAAACTGCAAGACAAGTCCGCGCACTTGGTTGACTGGTATTGGTTCTTATGATATCAAAAATAATGTTAATAATTTAAACACGAGATATGTCAGTGCTTTAGGTTAACTGGTATTAGTTCTTATGATATCAAAAATGATGTTAATGATTGAAACACGAGATAAGTCAGCGCTCCGGGCTAACTGGTATTAGTTCTTATTATATTGAAGATGATAATAATAATTAAACCGCAAGACAAATCAGCGTTTTAAGTTAACTGGTATCAGTTTTTATGTTATAAAAAATAATGTTGATAATTTAAACACAAGTAAAGTCAGCGCTCTGGGTTGACTGCTAGTAGTTTTTATATCAAAAATAATGTTAATAATTGAAACACGAGATAAGTGAGCGCTCTGGGTTAACTGGTATAAGTTCTTATGATATCAAAAATAATGTTATCAATAAAAACGCGAGACAAGTCAGCGCTCTGGGTTAACTTGTCTTAGTACTTATGTTATTAATAATAATGTTATTAATTTAAACGCGAGTGAAGTCAGCGCTCTAGGTCATATGGTATTAGTTCTTATGTTATTAATAATAATGTAAATAATTAAATCGTCAGACAAGTCAGCGCCCTGGGTCAACTGGTAGTACTTCTTATGTTATTAATAATAATTTTATTAATTTTAACGCGAGAACAGTTAGCGCTCTAGGTTAACTAGTATCAGTTCTTATAATATTAATAATAATGTTATTTAATAAAATGCAAGGAAGGTCCGTTCTCTGGGTCATCTGGTATTAGATCTTATGTTATTAAGAATAATGTTATTAATTTAAACGCGAGACGAGTCAGTGCTTCGGGTAAACTAGTATTAGTTCTCATGATATTAATAATAATGTTGTTAATTAAAATGCTAGAAAAGTCAGCTTTCTGCGTCACTTGGTATTAGTCCTTACACATACGTTGTAGATAATAATTCTATTAATTTAATTGCGAGAACAGTCGGGGCTCTGGGTTCACTAGTATTAGTAGTGATGATATTGATAATGATGATATTAATTTAATCGCAATTGAAGTCAGTGCTCTATGTTGACTGTTATTAGTTCTTATGTTATGATTAATAATATTATCCATTCAAACGCAAAATAATTTAACGCTCTTGGATAACTGTTAATAGTTCATATCATATAAATAATAACGTTATTCATTAAAACGCGAGCAAATTTAGCGCATTTAGTCATATAGTATTATTTTTTATGTTTTTAATAATAATGTTATGAATTAGAATGCGAGGAAAGTCAGCGCTTTGGGTTGACTGGTATCAGTTCGTATGTTTGCAATAATAATTTTATTAATTTAAACGCAAAAGAATTTAGCGCTTTCGGATAACTGTTATTAGTTCTTATGATATGAATAATAATGTTGTTAACTAAAACGCAAGCTAAATAAGCGCGTTAGATCATATCATATTATTTCTTATGTTATTAATAATAATGTTATCAATTTAAACGTCAGACAAGTCGGCGCTTTAGGTTAACTGTTATTAGTTTTTATGTTATAATTATTGATTTTATTCATTTAATCTCAAAAACACTCGGCGCTATGTGTTAACCGGTATTAGTTCTTATGATTATAAAGATGTCATACATTAAAACGCGATAAAAGTCAGCGCTCTAGGTTAAATGGTATTAGTTCTTATGTTTCCAATATTTATTTATTAATTCAAACGCGAGAGTTACCTTAGCGCTCTTGGATAACTGTTATTATTTCTTCTGATATAAACAATAATGTCAATAATTGAAAGGCGGGCAACGTCAGCGTTCTGGGTCGTATGGTATTATTTCTTTTGTTTTTATAATAATGTCATCAATTAAAACGTCAGACATGTCGGCGCTCTAGGTTAACTGTTACTAGTTCTTATGTTATAATTATTGATTTTATTCATTTAATCCTAAGAACACTTGGCGCTCTGTGTTTCCTGGTGTTAGTTTTTATGATTATAAAGATGTCAAAAATTAAAACGCTAGGAAAGTCAGCACTCTAGGTCATCTGGTATTAGTTCCCATTTTATAGATAATAATTGAATTAATCCAAGCGCGAGGGAACATAGCGCTCTTGGATAACTGTTATTAGTTCTTATGATATAAATTATAATTCTATTAATTTAAATACAAGAGAAATAATCGCTCTTGGATAACTGTCATTAGTTATTATGATATGAATAATAACGTTTTTAATCAAATCGCGAGCAAAGTCAGCGCTTTAAGTCATATGGTATTAGGTTGTATTTTAATAATAATAATGTTATCAATTAAAACGTCAGACAAGTCGGCACTCTAGGTTAACTGTAATTAGTTCTTATGTTATAAATAATGATTTCAATAATTTAATCGCGAGTAAATTTAGCGCTTTGGGATAACTGTTATTAGTTCTTACGTATCCGTAATTGATTATAATGGTAGTAATTTAATCTCAACAACACTTGGCGTTCTGTGTTAACTGGTATTAATTTTAATGATTATAAAGATGTTAAAAATTAAAACGCGAGAAAAGTCAGCGCTCTGGGTTTACTGGTATTAGTTATAACGTTCTCTATAATAATTTTATTAATTTAACCGCTAGAGACTTTAGCGCTCTTAGAAAACTGTTATAAGTTCTTATAATACAAATATTTGCGTGTGATTAATTAAAACGCGAGTCAAATTGGCGCTCTTTGTTAACTGCTATTAGTTCTTATCATACAAATAATAATGTTATCAATGAAAATGCGAGAAAAGTTAGCGCTCTGAGTTAATTCATATTAGATCTTATATTATCAATAATAATTTTATTAATTTGTAAGCCGGA
Organism: Copidosoma aretas; assembly: GCA_030522625.1. Taxonomy (NCBI): domain Eukaryota; kingdom Metazoa; phylum Arthropoda; class Insecta; order Hymenoptera; family Encyrtidae; genus Copidosoma; species Copidosoma aretas. The sequence continues at coordinate 6,321 of JAPYYV010003832.1, forward strand.
GAATTGAGCGTTCTTGAATAACTGTAAGTAGTTCTTACGATATGAATAATGATGTTAATCAAAACCCGAGCAAAGTCAGCGCTCTGGGTCATATGGTATTAGTTTTTTTGTTATTAATAATAATTTTATTAAATTAAACGTCAGACAAGTCAGCGCTCTAGGTTAACTGTTATTAGTTCTTATGTTATAAATAATGATTTTATTAGTTTGAACGCGAGAGTATTTGACGCTTTTGGATAACTGTTATTATTTGTTATTATACGAATAACAGTGTGTTTAATCAAAACGCGAGTTAAATCAGCGCTCTTGGTTAACTGCTATTAGTTCTTATCATATAAATAATAATGTTATCAATAAAAGCGCAAGAAAAGTCAGCGCTCTGTATAATATGCTATTAGTTTTTGTGTTATTAATAATAATTTTATTAATTAAATCGTCAGACAAGTTGGCGCTCTAGGTTAACTGTTATTTGTTCTTATGTTATAATTATTGATATTAATAATTTCATCGCAAGAGCATTTAACGCTATGTGTTAGCTAGTATTTGATCTGGGTTAACTGGTATTGGTTCTAATGTTTTTAATAAATTTTATTAATTTAAACGCGAAAGAATTCAGCACTCTTGGATAACTGTTATTAGTTTTTACGTATACGTGATTGATTATAATAGTAATAATTTAATCGCAAGAACAATTGGCGCTCTGTGTTAACTGGTACTGCTTCCCATGATTATAAAGATATTTAAAATTAAAACGCGAGAAGTGTCAGCGCTCTAAGTTAACTGTTATCAGTTCTTATGTTATCGATGATAATTTTGATAATTTAAGCGCGAGAGAATTAAGCGCTCTTTGATAACTGTTATTAGTTTTTATGACCGAATAATAGTGTGATTAATTATAACGCGAGTCAAATCAGCGCCCTTGAATTACTGCTATTATTTCTAATCATATAAATAATATTGTTATTCATAAAAGTGCAAGGAAAGTCAGCTCTCGGGCTCATATGGTATTAGTTCTTATGTTATTAATGATAATTTTATTAATTAAAACCTCAGACAAGTCAGTGCTCTAGGTTAACTGTTATTAGTTCTTATGTTATAAATAATGATTTTATTAATTTAAACGTGAGAGAATTTAACGCTCTTTGTTGACTGTTAGTTATTATAATGTAAATAATATTGTGATTAATTAAAAGCGACAAAAGTCAGCGCTCTGGCTCATATGGTATTAGTTTTTATGTTAAAAATAATAATTTTATCATTTAAAACGTCAGACTAGTTAGTGTCCTAGGTTAACTGTCATAAGTTTTTATGTTATAAATATCGATTTTATTAATTTAATCGCAATAGAATCTAACGCTCTTGGATAACCGTTATTAGTTCTTACGTATACGTAATTGATTGTAATGGTAATAATTTAATCGCAAGAACACTCCGCGCTTTGTGTTCACTGGTATTAATTCTTATGAGTATAAAGATGTTAAAAATTAAAACGCGAGAAAAGTCAGCGCACTGGGTTAACTTGTATTAGTTCTTATGTTAATAATAATGTTATCAATTAAAATGCGAAAAAAGTCATTTTTCTTGCTTACTTGGTATTTTGGTATTGGTTCTTGCGTTTACATTATTGATAATAATGTTGATAATTTAAACTGCGAAAACAATTGGAGCTCTGGGTTAACTGGTATAAGTTCTTGCGTATACGTGATTGATAATAACGTTATTGATTCAAACGAGAGACAAGTGAGCCCTCTTGGTTAACTGTTATTTGTTCTTATTATATTAAGAACAATCTATTAAATATAACGCGAGGAAGGTTAGTGCTATATGTCACCTGGTATTAGTTCTCATGTTATTAATTATTGTAATATTAATTAAAACGTCAGACAAGTCAGCGCTCTTGGTTAACTGTTATTTGTTCTTATTTTAATAATAATAATTTATTAACTATAACGCAAGGAAGGTTAGTGCTATATGTCACCTGGTATTAGTTCTCATGTTATTAATAATTATAATATTATTTAAAACATCAGACAAGTCAGCGCTCTTGGTTAACTGTTATTATTTCTTATGTTATAGGTTTTGATTTTATTAATTTGAACGCTAGAACAGTAATGATTCTGAGTTAACTGGCATTAGTTCTCATGATATCAAAAATATTGTTGATGATTTAAACACGGGAAATACAGCGCCGGGTCAACTGGTATGAGTTCTTATTATATTAAAGATAATGATATTAATAAAACCGCAAGATTCGGCTGCGCTTTGGGTTAACAAGTATTAGTTCTAATGTTAATAATAATTTTATTTAATAAATTGCGAAGAATGTTAGCGCTTCAAGTTACCTGGATTTAATTTCATAATTTTACTAATAATTCTATTAATGTGAACGCAAGGCAAGTCAGCGCGTCTCGTTGACTAATATTTGTTCTTATGATGTTAATAGTAATGTTATTAATTTAAACGCGAGACAAGTCAGCGCTCTTGGTTGACTGGTAGTATTTCTTATGTAATTAATATTAATTATATTGATTCAAACGCAAAACCAGATGGCGCTTTCGGTGAACTCGTATTAGTTCTTATATTTATAAAGATGTTAAAAATCATAACGCAAGAAAAGTCAACGCTGTGGGTTAACTGCTGTTAGTTTATATGTTATAATTATTAATATAATGAATCAAAACGCGAGAACAGTTGTCGCTTAGGGGCTAAACTGCTATAGGTTCTTATAATAATAATTATAATGATCCTTATTAAACCGCAAAACAAGTCAGCGCTATAGGTTGACTGGTAGTAGTTACTAGCTTAGCAATGATCATTTTATTAATTTAACTGCGAAAAAACTCAACGCCCTGGGTTAACAGGTATGAGTTTTTATCATATTAAAGATAATGATGTTAATTAAATTGCAGTACAAGTCAGCGCTCTGGGTTAACTGGTATTAGTTCTTATGATATCAAAAATAATGTTATTAATTTATAATCGATTAACGTCAGCGCTCTGGGTTGCTGGTAGTTATTTTTATAATATCAATAATAATTTTAATATTTTAAACGCAAAACAATCGGCGCTCTGGGTTAACTGGTATAAGTTCTTATGTCATTAATAATGTTATTAATTAAAACGCAAGCAGATTCAGCGCTCTGGATTGTATGTATGGTATTAGTTTTCATGTTATCAATGATAATTTTAATAATTCATCCGCAATAACAGTTGGCGCTTTTGGTTACCTGGTATTAGTTTTCATGTTAAAAAAATGTTAATAATTCAAATGCGAGAACAGTTTGCGCACTGGGTTAACTAGTATTTTTTTTAGTGATATTTATAATAATTATAATGTTATTAATTAAAACGCAAGAACCGGCTGCGCTCTGGGTTAACAAGTATTAGTTCTAATGTTTATAAGAATTTTATTTATTAAATTTCGAGGCATGTCAGCGCTCTGGGTTACATGGATTTAATTTTTATAATATCAATAACAATTTTATCAATGTAACCGCGAGACAAGTCAGCGCTTCTCGTTGACTAATTTCTGTTTTTATGATATTTATAGTAATGTTATTAATTATTTAAACGCGAGACAAGTCAGCGCTTTGGGTTAACTTGTACTAGTTCTTATAATTATAAAGATGTTAAAAATCAAAACGCGAAAAAAGTCAGCGCTTTGGTTTAACTAGCATTAGTTCTTATTATATTAAAGATATTAATATTAATTAAACCGCAAGACAAGTCAGCGCTCTGCGTTAACTGGTATTAGTTATAACGTTATCTATGATAATTTTATGAATTTAAGCGCGAGAGAACTTAGCGCTTTTGGATAACTATTATTAGCTCTTACGTATACGTAATTGATTAGAGTGGTAATTTTTTAATCGCAAGAACACTTGGCGTTATGTGTTAATTGGTATAAGTTCTTATGATTATAAAGATGTTAAAAATTAAAACGCGAGAAAAGTCAGCGCTCTTGGTCAACTGTTATTTGTTCTTATTATATTAATAATAATCTATTAACTATAACGCGAGGAAGGTTAGTGCTATATGTCACCTGGTATTAGTTCTCATGTTATTAATAATTATAATATTAATTAAAACGTCAGACAAGTCAGCGCTCTTGATTAACTGTTATTATTTCTTATGTTATAGTTATTGATTCTATTAATTTGAACGATAGAACAGTAATGATTTTGAGTTAACTGGTATTAGTTCTCATGATATCAAAAATAATGTTGATGATTTAAACACGGGGAGTACAGCGCCGGGTTAACTGGTATAAGTTCTTATTATATTAAAGATAATGATATTAATAAAACCGCAAGATTCGGCTGCGCTTTGGGTTAAAAAGTTTTAGTTCTAATGTTAATAAAAATTTTATTTATTAAATTGCGAAGAATGTTAGCGCTTTAGGTTACCTGGACTTAATTTTTATAATTTCACTAATAATTCTATCCATGTAAACGCAAGGCAAGTCAGCGCGTCTCGATGACTAATATTTGTTCTTATGATATCAAGAATAATGTTGATAATTTAAACACCAGTAAAGTCAGCGCTCTGGGTTGACTAGTAGTAGTTTTTATGATATCAAAAATAATGTTAATAATTAAAACACGAGATAAGTCAGCGCTCTGGGTTACCTGGTATTGGTTCTTATGATATTAATAATACCGTTATTAATCGAAACGCAAGAACCGTCGGCGATGCGGGTTAACAAGAATTAGTTCTAATGTTAATAAGAATGTGATTTATTATGTGAGTTAATAACTTAAATGTGATACGAGGTTGCGCTCTTCGTCAACTGTTATCAGTTATTATCATATTAATAATACTGTTATTAATTATAACGCGAGAAAAGTCAGCTTTCTGGGTTGACTGGTAGTAGTTTTTTATCTATTAATAATAATTTATTATTTAATAATAGGTATTATTCCTTATGATATTAAGAATAATTTTATTCATAAAACCGCAAACAAAGTCGGCGCTTTAGATTCACTAGTAATATTTTGTATCGTTTTATTAATTATTTTATTTGTTAAATCGCAAGGAAGGTCAGCGCTATGGGTCATCGGGTATTAGTTCTTATGTAATAAATAATAAAGTTGTTAATTAAAACACGTGACAAGTTAGCGCTCTGAGTTACCTAGTACTAGTTCTTACGTATACGTGATTGATGATAGTGTTATTAATTCAATCAAGAGACAAGATAGCGCTCTTGGTTAACTGTTATTAGTGCTTATCCTATGAAAAATATTGTTATTAATAAAAATGCAAGTAAAGTTAGCGCTCTAGGTCATATGGTTTTAGTTCTTATATTATTAATGATAGTGTTATTAATTAAAACGCCAGACAAGTCAGCGCTTCGGGTCAACCGGCATTAGTTCTTATGTTATTAATGATAATTTTAATAAGTTATCCGCAATAACTGTTGGCGCCCTGGGTTAACTGGTATTATTTCTTATGTTGACAAAAATGTTTATAATTAAAACGCGAGAGAAGTCAGCGCTCTCGTTTAACTAGTATAAGTTCTTATTATAATAAAGATAGTGATTATAAGCTAACCGCAAGACAAGTCAGCGCTCTGACATAACTGGTAGTAGTTTTTGTGTTTTTAATAATAATTTAATAATTTAAACGCGAGAATAGTAGGGGCTCTGGGTTAACTGGTATTAGTTCTTATCATATCAAAAATATTGTTGGTAATTTAAACGTGATAGAAGTAACTGCTCTGGGTTAACTGGTAGTAGTTTTTATAATAGCGCTTATAATTTTATTTATTTAAACCCAAAACAATCGGTGCTCTGGGTTAACTGGTATTAGTTCTTATGTTGATAATTATGTTATTAATCAAAACGCGAGCAAAGTCAGCGCTCTGGGTCATATAGTATTAGTTTTTATATTATTAATAATAATGTTATTAATTAAAACGCTAGACAAGTCAGTGCTTTGGATTAACTAGTATTTGTTCTTACGTATACGCGATTGATAGTAATGTTATTAATTTAAACGAGTGTCAAGTGAGCGCTCTTGGTTAACTGTTATTAGTTATTATCATATTAATAATATTTTTATCGATAAAAATGCGAGAAAAGTCAGCTTTCTGGGTTACCTGATATTAGTTTTTATGTTATTAATAATAATTTTATTAATGTTAATGCGAGACAAGACTGTGCTCTAGGTTAACTGGTAGTAATTCTTATGTAATTAATAATAACATTATTAATTCAAACGCTAAAACAGTTGGCCTTCTGAGTTCGTTGTTATTAGTTCTTATGATATTAATAATAATGATATTAATTAAACTGCATGACAAGTCAGCGCTCTAGGTTGACTGGTAGTAGTTTTTATGTTATTATTAACAATTGTATTAATTTAAACCTTAGAACAGTTAGCGCCCTGGGTTAAGTGGTATCATTTCTTATGATATTAAGAATAATGTTATTGAATAAATTGCAAACAAAGTCGGCGATTTGGGTCAACTAATAATATTTCTAATGATTTTATTAATAATGTTATTTATTTAATTGCGAGGAAGGTCAGTGCTTCGGGTCACCTGGTATTAGTTTTATGTTATAAATAATAAAGTTATTATTTAAAACGCGTGCCAAGTTAGCGCTCTGGTTCATATGGTATTAGTTCTTATAATATTAATATCAATGTTAATAATTAAAATGTGAGACAAGTCAGTGCTCTAGGTTAACTGTTATTAGTTTTGATGTTATAATTAATGATTTTATCAATTTAAACGCGAAAACAGTAGGGGCTCTGGGTTAAATGGTATTAGTTCTTATGTTATTGATAATGATAGCATGAATTAAAACTCGAGAAAAATCAGAATTCTGGTTTAACTGGTATAAGTTAATATGATAATAATAATTATATCGATTCAATTGCGGGACAAGTCAGCGCCCTGGGTTAACTGGCATTAGTTTTTATGCTATTAATGATAATTTTATTAATTCATTGGGTTAACTGATATTAGTTCTTACGTTAAAAAAATGTTGATGATTAAAACGCGATAAAAGTCAGCGCACTAGGTCATCTGCTATTAGATCTTATGTTATAAATAATAAAAATATTAAATAAAACGCGTGACAAGTTAGCGCTCTGGGTCACCTTGTATTAGTTCTTACGTATACGTGATTGATAATAGTGTTATTAATGTAGTCAAGATACAAGTTAGCTCTCTTGGTTCACTGTTATTAGTTCTTATTCTATAAATAATAATGTTATTAATAAAAATGCGAGGAAAGTAAGTGCTCTGAGTCATATGGTATTAGTTCTAATGTTATTAATAAAAATGTTCAATTAAAATGCCAGACAAGTCAGCGCTCTGGGTTAACTGGTATACGTTCTTATGATATCAAAAATAATGTTAATAATTCTAACACGAGGTAAGTCAGGGCTTTGGCCTTTTTGGTGTTAGTTTTTATGTCATAAATTATAATGTTATTAACCAAAACGCGTGACAAGTTAGCGCACTGGGTCACCTGGTATTAGTTATTATAATATTTATAATAATGTAATTAATTAAAACGTCAGACAAGTCAGTGCTCTAGGTTAACTGTTATTAGTCCTTCTGTTATGATTAATGATATTATTAATTTAAACGCGAGAACAGTAGGGACTCTGGCTTAAATAGTATTAGTTCTTATTTTATTAATAATGATAGTATGAATTAAAACGCGAGAGAAATCAGCGTTCTGGTTGAACTGGTATAAGTTTTATGATTATAATAATAATATCGATTCAATTGCGAGACAAGTCAGCGCTTCGGGTTAACTGGCATTAGTTCTTATGTTACTAATAATAATTTAATTATTTAAACGCAAAAACAGTTGGCGCTCTGGGTTAACTGGTATTATTCCTTATGATATTAATCATAATGTTATTAATAAAAACACAAGACAAGTCAGTTTTCTGGGTTAACTGGTATAAGTTCTTATATTATTAATAATAATTTTATTAAATTAAGCGCGAAAACAGTTGGTGCTCTGAGTTAACTGGTATTGGTTCTTATGATATTAATAATAATGTTATTAATCAAAACGCAAGGACCGTCGGCGCTCCGGGTTAATAAGTATTAGTTCTAATGTTGATAAGAATGTAATTTATTTCATCGCGAGGAAAGTCTGCGCTATGGGTCATCTGGTATTAGTTCTCATGTTATAAATAATAAAGTTATTAATTAAAACGCGTGACTAGTTAGCGCTCTGGGTCTCCTAATATTAGTTTTTATTTTATTAATAATAATTTTAATAATTCAAACGCGAGACAAGTCAGCGCTCCTAGTTGACTGGTATTATTTCTTATGATATAAATAATAATGTTATTAATCATATCGGTGAAAATTTAGCTTTCTAGGTCACCTGGTATTAGTTCGTACGTATACGTGATTGACAATAGTGTTATCAATTTAATCAAGAGACAAGTTAGCGCTCTTAGTTAACTTTTATTAGTTCTTATCCGGGAGACAGCGAGTGAATAATATGGTCAGTTGATAAATAATTATAATAATAACAACGTAACATAACACAGCGAGTTTGATAATAAAATGATTAAATAAATTATTATTAAATCAACAGCATAACTTAAATACCAATTTTCCAGTAACCTGGGGAACAGCAAGTTTTATAGTAAAATAATTAGTTGAATTAGTGATGAAATAACATCATAACCCAAATCCCTAGCTTTCTAATCCAGTAATCCGGGAGATAGCGGGTAAATAAATTGTTAAGTTGATAAATTACTATAACAATAACAATGTTACATAAGTCCTAAGCTTTTTAACCCAGGAACCCGGGGAACAGCGAATTTAACAATAAAATATCGAGATAAAATATTAATAATGTAACAACATTATCTGAATCCTAAGTTTTTAAACTAGCATCTCTAGTAAACGCGAGTAAATAATATAGTAAGTAAATGATTCACTATAAAAATAACAAAATAACCTAAATCCCGATCTCATAAACCCTGTAACCTGGGAGACAGCGAGTTTGGTGAAATAATGATTATATAAATTATTGATATTATAACAACATAATCTAAACGCTAAGCTTTTAAACATAATATCTCAGGGGACAGTGAGTTCAATAATAAAATTATGAGATAAATTATTGATCAATTTACAACATATCCCAAATCCTAAGCTTTGTAACCCAGAAATCCGGGATACAGCCAGTGAATAGTATAGTGAGTAAATAAATTACGAAAAAATAAAACAATATAATTTAAGTGACAAGCAATTGAACCCTGTAACCTGGGGAACAACGGGTTTAATGAAATAATAATCATATAAATTATTGATTTATTAAAAACATAATTTAAACCCTAAGCTTTTGAACCCAATAACCCGGGGGACAGCAAGTTTAATAATAAAATGATCATATAATCTAGTGATCAAATAACAACATAACCTGCATTCCAAGCTTTTCAACCAAGTTACGCAGAAGACAGCGAGTAACTAATACAATAAGCAAAAATATTACTATAAAAATATCAATATAACCTTAATCCCAACCTTTTCAACCTTGTAACCCGGGGGACAGCGAGTAAATAATGTAGTGAGTTAATAAATTACGAAAAAAAAATAAAACATAATCTTAATCACAAGCTAGCTAACCCGGTAACCCAAGAGACAGCATATTATTATCAAGATGATTAAATAAATTATTAATTAAATAACAACATAACCTAAATCCTAAGCTTTTAAACCAGTAACTCGGGGGTCGGCGAGTTTAATTATAATATAATTAGATAAATTATTGCTACATAACCGAAATCTCAAGCTTTTAACCCAGTTACCTGAAGAACAGCCAGTTTAATAAAAAAATAAATAAATAAATTATTGATTAGATAACATTATAACCTAAATCCCCAGCTTCTGAACCCAGTAACCCGTCGGACAGCAAGTTTAATAATAAAATAATTAGTTAATTCAGTGATAAAATAACAACATAACCCGAATTTCAATGTTTTTAACCTAGTAATCCGGGAAACAGCGAGTAAATAATATGATAAGTTGATAAATTACTATAATAATAACTTAACATAAATCCTTAGCTCTTTAATCCAGTAACCTGGGGAAAAGCGAGTTCGATAATAAAATGATTAGATAAATTATTAATAAATTAACATCATAACCCAAATCCCAAGCTTTTGAACCCAGTAACCCGGGGGACAGCAAGTTTGATAATAAGATAATTAGTTGAATTAGTGATCTAATAACAACATAATTTGAATACCTAGCTTTCTAACCCAGTAATCCGGGAGACAGCAAGTAAATAATATTGTCAGTTGATAAATTGCTATAAAAATAACAACGTAACATGAGTCCTTAGCTTTTTTATCCAGTAACCCGGGGGACAGCGAGTAAATAATATAGTAAGTAAATAAATTACTATTAAAATAACAACATAACCTAATTCCCTAGCTTTTTAACCTAGTGATCCGGGGGACAGCGAGTAATTAATATAGTTACTAAATTGTTAGGTTTGAATTTGGTGCTTGCTGCCAAATTTTAAAAGCCAGCGGCAGTACCGAGCTATGGCTTAGTGGCGCTGCTCTACTGTACTGCGCCCGGCATAAGGAGATACTTTCTCTTTCTCTCACTCTTTTAGTAGCCTTCCTCGCGGTCGTTGTTACTTCTTTATATAGCTTGGTTTTGTACGTTTGGTGTTGCCACTATTTATAGATTGCTGTAGTTGTGTATTGATCGATAGACAAAAAGATTGTGTACAGATAAACATTGATAGTTTCTAACTAAAACCCCGTATTTATTGTATTTGGCCCGTGTGCCCTGTTCAATATGCTAACATGTTATGGGCCTTGTATGGTGTTTTTTTTTGTGTGCACGTGGTGGCTGAGCGCGGATTGATTTTCTGTGCCAAACCATTTTTTTTGCGTCCTGCCCGTCCTCTCTCTTTCTACTTTTTTCGTTGATCTTTGTGCGAGTGTCCTTCCACGTGTGTGACAAGATGTGTCAGGCGAGCAGAGCAATCTGCAGCTGGAAGCATTCTCCGAGGAGGAGAATCCGCATGCGTCGGATGACGAGAACGGCCTCGATGCCAGACACTCCTTCGATGAAGCTGTAACCAGTTTACCCGAGGTGGCGGGACAAGTTGCTGTGACAGAGGAAGCAGCACTCGAGTTGGCCAAGCTGTCGGGGAGCTGGAGCCAACCCAGCGAGCGTCGCATAATGCGGTAAATAAGTTTGCGCCGAAAAAAGGAAGAGCGCCGTAAGAAATAAAACTGCTTATAAATACACTATTCACAGTGACCCACGGATAACTACGGTTTGTTCTGTATCCTATTTTGTTGGAATTTCATAATTTGATGGTTGACATTAAAGTGTGAAAATGAAAATGTATGATAGTACGTTCGGATTCGCGAAATATTTTATTATCGGATTGTGAATAGGACAGTGTAATGATAGATTGCATGACGGTACGATAAAATTCGCGAAGATTTTATGCTTGAAGATAGTACATGTATTCTGTAATTCTTAAAGTTCGAGAGACGGCACGTGTTTTGTTTCGCGTATGATGAATCTGCTTTGGGACAGGGGCAACACGCATAGCTGTTGCATTCAGCCACCGCTAAGAGGGACGCCTTAAAGCGAAAGGGGAAGGCGTACGTTCCGGTTACGACTTGCGTTCGGCCGGGCCGGGCGCGCGTTTTTCCCTCGGGCATGTTGTGATAGTCGATTGCAAGTATAGAGCAGTCATTTTCTAAGAATGAGTTTTTACCCTTGTCCCCGTGTTTGTGCATAATGCGACTATAATATCCTCGTGTATATTTTTCACGCTCGAAATTTTTTGAATCGGTATTATACATATAATCATATTTGCAAGTGTCATGAATTTCAAATTTTTATTGAACGCGTGTGAACACTTTAATATAGCAGGCGAGATATATATATTTTTTTATGTGAAAATACCCTTAATATGCTGTCAGAAGCATACAAGAAGATAGAGGATAGTTTAGGCATATGCGACGAGATAATTGTCACCCGTGAACATCACGCAGCGGTGTTCTCGGTCGATGATGAGCCTTTGGCAATTCTCGGAAAATCAAAACTCCGTGCTTGTTAGCTATAACCGTGTTTCACCGTGCGGAAAGTATGCTGCTGTGGTAGATGACTTGAGGCATGCTGCGTTCGCATGCCCGGGTCGTCTGCCGTATCTCACCCATGAGTGGTGCGCATACATTGCGTTCGTGGGTGCGTGCTTGCTTGTGTTTCTCGGGGACTCAGTTTGCGTTCGGCTGGTTAACGAGAAATTCTATAACTTGGTCTGGGTTATTTTAGGCGGAAATACATGCGATGTCTAGGACGTGAAGGATCCTTTTGACTTGATAGAAAAGTTTGATAGTAAAATTCGACTTACTATCAAACACCATCAGCAAATTCCAGTTAACGGTTCTATAGATAGAAAAATTAATTATACACGATCACGAAGATAGTAGATTGAAATATTTAGAAAGGAAAAGAGATAGTTTTTAAGAAAAAGATGGATGATTTACAAAATGACGTGGCACGCGCAAATAAAGATCTCAAGAGTGATCTCAAAAATAGAACCATTAATATTATTCAGACGTATAATTTGATTGAAACACACACCAACGAAATTACAGGTAAATAAGAAAGTGGCTGTAAGCGCTATGAAAATCCATTAAGCAAGATAGGATGCGTAAACAATCATGGATATTCATGCGATTTTACACTCAATTGGCTTATTGATAGTTCGCTTGTGGTCAGGCGTACGGCATCAGGTATTTCTGATAGCTTAAAGACTAAGGTTGTTAATAAAAATGGTGTGGGATACTTGATATACTCCCTTACGAATTTAAACAAAGAGAGAAAGATGGATGTATAGGTGGACAGATAGTTGGAATACATTAGGTGAGCAACAGAAAAATGCGACAGGTAAGAACGACAGGGTGGCTCTTGGTACTAGTTCATGCGGTAGTTTGTCCATGGGTACACCGGAAACTTTGCTCTCTACGTACGCGGAGGAAAACTTAAACAATGATTTTAGTGGAAAAGTGATTTAGTTCGTAGCAGACTCGGATGCTACAGAACATTTTGCCAAATCTAAACTGTATTTTAAAAATTTCAAAGATTGCGATGGTAAATTGATTAAATGTGCTAATAGTAATTCCTCCGCGGATTTGAGAGCGGAGGGAGAAGGGTGCGTTTCGGGTAGCAATAACGATAATGAGGTAGACTTAGATGGGGTTATTTGTGCCGAGGAGATTGCCGGTAATTTGTTGTCACTTCGACGTTTTGCTGACAGAGGCATGAGGATTTAATAGGATAACAAAAGATAGATATATACGACTCGAACTCCAATGAGACTTTTATGTCTGGTGTATATAACAGTCCTTATTTGATAGTAGAACTCGTGCAAGATGGTCAGGGTTCGGATAGTAGTATGAAATATAAGGAAGTATTAGATTGTTTTATGGTTAAAAGTACCTTTGAGCAGCGTAGATACATGTCTAGGCGCGCTACAGCAAAGCCAGAGAAGAGTCAGCAAACCAGCACAATTAACAATAAAGATTGCTCTGGAATCCCAAATAATGTGTCCAAAAGAGTTTGTTTGGACACTACACAACACAAAGAGTTTGAAAAAACAATTAATGATAGAAAATTAATGATAGTACGGAACTAATGATTGATGAGATACCGGAAGCTCAAAGCCCTTTCTCAGAGAAATATAGGATGTTTGAGAAGAACAACAAGGCTATGCTTTGGCTTGTTCGTTTTGGGCATGCTTCTGTTGAATGTCATAAGGCACTATAAAAGAAATATCCTGATTGTAAAGAATTAAACAAGGCTGTATTTAAAAGAGAAAGAAACACAAAATCGCTGGAGATGGTCCATGCTGATACCATGGGTCCCATCACTCTGGTTACTCATCCCTAAGGCTACAAGTTTGCAATCGTATACGCGGATGACTACTTAAGATTAATGATGGCATACCCAGTGAAAACTAAAGCTGAAGCTGGACGTTGTCTGGGAAATTTCGTGACTAGTGCGCGAAATTTGCTGAGTTTTGATGCCAAGTTGTGCTATCTGCGTACTGACCGAGGCACAGAGTTTACAGGAGGTCAAACAGTTAAAGTTCTCCAGAGATTGGGAGCTGAACTCCAACTGGGTTGTCCAGACACTCCTCAGCACAATGGCGTGACAGAACGAGTTAATCCCACTATGCAGGATAAAGTGTGAGCCTACATATATGACTCCGTGCTCAGGGAGAACATGTGGGGCCTGGCTCTCAGTGTAGCTGTGTACGCTTATAATCGCACACCACACAGATTGAATGACATGATAGCTCCGTTTGAAAAGTTTGCTCCTGACGACAAGATATACTTAGTTCAGATCAGAAGATTTGGTTGTGTGGCTTTTGTAAAGATTCAGAAGAATAATGGCCCCAAGTTTGGCCCACAAGGCATACGTGTAGTACTGGTTGGTTACACACCGACTAGCTACATCTTTCTAAAACCAGATGATGGAAAATTTTATAAAAGTTAAGATGTCAGATTTCATGAAAAATTGGTTTCTAAAGACATTTGTGGAAAAGACAAAATAGCAGACTGGGATAACCACAAGATAGATATTAAACAAGATGAATGGTTTATCAAATTTGACAAAGAGAGCCCCAAAGGGTTATTAGAAACGGAGGGAGAGCAAATAGTAAAAAGAAAGCTAGGACAAACAAGGAAGTATAAAGAGTCTCCTCAAAAAAAACATTGAACAATCTGCTATTGTTAACGACACAAGTTTTGCAGAAGTCATTGACACAGCTAAACTCAACAAACTACTACGGTTCGCTGGTGATGCTGATCACCTAATAGCAGAGGTTAAAGACGAAATGGCGCATGCATTGATTGCCGGATTGAACAAAGATCCTGCGAATTATGAAGAAGCTGTTGCGACTCCAGAACAAGATCTGTGGCTCAAAGCCGTTGACGAGGAACGGGAGTCAATATACAAGTATCAAGTATAGAAGATCGTTGATAGACCGATAGTAAACACCGATGGAGGTAAACCAAACATCATCGACTCTAGATGGATCTTGAAAAGAAAGATTGATACGGATGGAAACACGAAATTCAAAGAGAGATTGGTGATTCGTGGTTTCAAAGATAGAAACAAGTACGGTCTGCAAGAGACGTATGCCCCAGTATCAGAGTTGGCGTTAGTAAGATCGGTGATTTCCATTTTAAACAAATACGATCTAGAAACTTGTCAACTAGATGTTGGAGTAGCCTTTTTAAATGGTACAATCAAGGAGGAAATTTATATGGAAATTCCTGTAGGTATGCTGGACAAAGATAGATATAAGAAAGATCTAGTCTGAAAGCTAGAGAAAGCTTTGTATGGGATCAAAATCAGTCCTAAAAGGTGGAATGAACGTTTCAGATAAGCAGCTGTGAAACTTGTATTGAATTCACACATAAGTGAACCTTGTCTCCACACATGGAGAGAAAATGAAAAATATTTGATCTTGATCCTTTATGTTGGCAATATCATGATTGCCATCAACTGTGTAAACAAACTGAACAAAATAAAGCTTGGTCTATAGTCTGAGTTTTAGATGTCAGATCTTGGTGAGGTTGGCACGTTTCTGGGAATCAACGTGGAAATAAATAGATAAGATAAAACGATTTCACTTACCTAGTCAGCTTACATTGACAAGATGTTTAAATGATTTGGATTCCAAGATTCAAAATGATCCTGAAGTACATGTCCTGGTCACAGCTGGTAGCTCGTCCAGATATTTCTTTATATATTTATTTCAAGATTTGAATTTTCCTTTTCTTTTAATTTAGCACCGATCGTAAGGGAGTGTTAGGTTTGAATTTGGCGCTCGCTGCTAGATTTTGAATGCCTGCGGCAGTACCGAGCTATGGCCAAGTTAGCGCTGCTCTACTGTACTGCGCCCGGCATGAGGAGATACTTTCTCTCTCTCTCACTCTTGAAGTAGCCTTCCTCGCGATCGTTGTTACTTCTGCATATAGCTTAGTTTCGTACGTTTGGTGTTGCCACCTTTTACAGATTTCTGTATTTGAGTATTGATAGATAGACAAAAAGATTGTGTCCAAAGAAACATTGATAGTTTCTAATTAAAACTCTGTATTTATTGTATTAATCCTGTGTGCCCTATTTAATATGCTAACATAAATAAATTACTATAAAAATAAAAACATAACATAAATCCCTAGCTTTTCAACCCAGTAACCCGGGAGACAGCGAGAAAATAATATAGTGAGTAGATAAATTGCTATGAAAATAACAACATAACATCAATTCCAAGCTATTTAACCCAGTAATCCGGGGGCCAGCAAGTTAAAAAATATAATAATTAAATAAATTATGTATTAAATAACAACATAATCTGCATCCCAAGCTTTTTAACACAGTAACCCGGGGGATAGCGAGTAAATAATATAGTAAGCAAATAAATTACTATATAAATGAAAACATAACATAAATCCCAAGATTTTTAACCCAGCAACCCGGAGGACAGCAAGGTAATAAAATAGTTAGTAAATAAGTTACTATAAAAATAATAACATAACCTTAATCCCAAGATTTCAACCCAGTAACGCGAGAGACAGCGGGTCTAATAATATGATGATCAAATAAATTATTGATTGAATAACAACATTACTTAAATCTCAAGCATTTTAACCCAGTTACCCAGGGGCCAGCGAGTAAATAATTTAGGAAGTAAATAAATCACTATAAAAATAACCACATAACCTAAATCCCTAGCTTTTCAATGTAGTAACTCGGAATGCAGCGAGTTTAATAATATATTGATAAAATAAATTATTGATTGAATAACAACATAACCTAAATCTCAAGCTTTTCAACCCAGTAACCTGAGGGCCAGCGAGTAAATAATTTAGTAAGTAAATAAAATTCTATAAAAATAACAACATAACTTATATCCCCAGCTTTTCAACCCAGTAACTCGGGGGCCAGCGAGTTCATTAATAATAATGATTTGATAAATTCTTTATTTAATAAGAACATAATCTGAATCTTAAGCTTTTTAACCCAGGAATCCGGGGAACAAAGAGTACATAATATAGTAAGTAAATAAAATACTATAAAAATAACAACTTAACCTAAATCCCTAGCTTTTTAACCCAGTAACCCAGGGGATATCGAGTTTATTAATAAAATAATTTGATAAATTATTTATCAAATAAAATCCGAATCTTAAGATTTTTAACACAGTAACCCGGGGAACAGCGAGTAAATAATATAGTTAGCAAATAAATCACTATAAATATAACGTCATAACCTAAATCCTAAGCTTTTTAACCCAGTAACACAAGGGAAAGCAATTAAATAATATAGTGAGTAAATTTATTACTATATAAATTACAACATAACCTAAATCTTGAGCTTCTTAACCTAGTAACCCGTGGGACAGTAAGTTTAATCATGTAATGATTTAATAAATTATCAATAAAATAACAACATATCCTAAATCTTAAGCTTTTTAACCTGGTTATACTGGCGACAGATAGTATAGATTATAGAAAGTGATAAAATTCCTATAAAAAAAATAACATAACATAAATCCTAAGCTTTCTTACCTAGTAGCCAGGAGGACAGAGTTATTATTATATAATAATTGAATTAAAATAGCTAGGTACGTAGGTGACGTTGCTATTGTAATATTTTTCGTACATAAAATACCATCATCTGGCTATCCACCGGGTTACTGTGTTAAGAAGCTTGGGATCTAGGTTATGTTGTTATCTTTATAGTATCTTATTTACTTACTACATTATTTACTTACTATTCCCAGGCTGCAGGGTTACAAAGCTTAGGATTGATGTTATGTTTTTTTTTTTTTAGTAGTTTCTTAACTTACTAATTTATTTACTCGCTGTGCTCCCACGGATGTTTCCAGCATATAAAAAGATCCAAAAAGCAAAGTTACAGTGTTATCCTGCAACAGGTATGTCATTCACTGAAAATGAAGCAGCAGTTACAT
>JAPYYV010003833.1:0-17602 GCA_030522625.1 Copidosoma aretas
TTACCGAAGCCAGCATCATGACCCTCCCCCCAATAGACCATTTAAAATTTAAACACCAATAATACTTTTGTCGACTGTAAATGTTGAAACAAGACAAATGTTTATATCAGTCTTACAGTCAAACTAATAAACAAACATTAATATTATTTTTAATAAGACGTATGTGTGTGTGTAATTTTAAAATTACACCCACACATGTATACGCGTTACTCCATGCCAAGCAAGTTCAACGCTTGTTGAAATTCGTACTTGGCGGCTTCACTTTAGAAGCTCCGAGCCATAGGAAAAAAGGAGAGGAATCGAAGGGAAGGAGAAGATTCGTTTCATCCCAGATCGCCAACTTGTACTCTTCAGTGTGGCTTGTTAGCGATCTGCGCCACAGACGAACACGATGGATCAACAAAAACTAGCACTGATACGCTTCACATTATTTTGCGATGGCGAGAATGACATAGCTGGTCTGTAGGATTAAATAAAAATCAAGGAAAACTGGCATATTACCGAAGCCAGCATCATGACCCTCCCCCCAATAGACCATATTATTGTTAAAAATACTTCATCCTCTTCCTCTTCCCCTAGACATTTCTCTAGCGCCCCCTTTATAAGAATTAAAGTTGAAAGATTTATTATTGTCATACCTCATACGTCTGAATGCTTCGTAAATGTGCTCTATGTCATGGACCTCATTGCACGCGAATCACCTCCTCTTTTCCTCTTGAATATGGCATTGGGTTCTCCAATGTCCAAGCTCGCCACACCGCACAATGGTCGAAATCTGGTTATTTTTCCCGAAATCGTAAATCTCTAGAACGGAGTGAGGTAGGACGATAAAACTTTTTGGATCTTGTAGGTTATTGAATTTGCAATACAGAAAAACTATAGTCAACACCATAAAGCCGCTTCCTAACCTACAAAAAATGTGAGAATGACGTAAAAAAAAAATTATCTACTAAAAATCATGAAAATCCTTGAAAAAAAAAACCATTATCATGCAACTTTCTTTAGCTGGAAGCCTATACACTGTGTAACTATAACCTATGCTGACCCGGTATGGAAATAAAGAGCAAATGTGAATAAGGTAAATGGTCATATTAGAGTATGTTTTAGTTAATTAAATTTTTTTTAAACTAACATTGAAGTGAGTAAGTATGTACAGCCTTGGTTAGAAAGTTCGGCTGTACTTGTCTGACATGTCCGTGAGTGCTACCAGTGGTAATAATTCCGCCTGTCAATAGCACTAGGCTTGGTGCTATTGATGCCATGTGCATACTCGAAACTCGATCAGCTTTTGGCTGGTCCTTGAGGGGTACTAGGTTGGCGCTTAGTAGGAAAGGGAGGGTGCTGTATCAGTGGGCACGACCTCACACGTATAAGACGATATAAAGAGGTTATTAAGTACTTCAAAGATGCTTTTTTATCGTGATGATTACGAATCACAAAATTACCTCAAACGTCAGAGGATGTTTAAAGTTAGTTAAATTATTTTAAAGCAGTTTTCAAACCTTAAGCGTTTGATGAATTAATGGAGCATACGCACCCTCAGAGGCACAAGAGCTCTGCTCGCGTGGCATCTGAGTTAAGGTACTTGTCCCAAAAAATCTATTTTTATATTTTTACAGAAAAACTTTCTTGTTAGCAGCTTATACAGTTATACACCTTCTCTGTGAATTTAGAAAAAAAACTACGTTTTGTTTATGTAATAAACAACTTTAATGTTCGTTAAAATCGTATGAGCGTCCTTGTCTAACAACCAGTGTCTTATGGAACAGCTCTTCAATTGCCGCTTTATTTGGATAATCTTCAAAGGAAAATTTATTTGTCATTGAATAAGCACTTTCGATTCATTCTTGATAGTTTTCGAAATTTTTTGATCAGTTATGAAAACAATTGTACGTTTACTATTACAAGTAATTTAAGTCATAAAATGGAAAACGACAAAAAACGAAGGTAAAATGTGCTTACGACACACACATACATACTTATTCGGCTCCATCAGTAAGCAACGATTATGGAAATATTGCAAGTTTGCGTATCTCTTGCGGGCAAAGCATCTTAATGCAAAGCTGTATAGCCATATGAATTATTTCATGAATTAGTTTCAGAGTTGAGAAATGAATAGACGCTTTAGCACAGGATACTACCACAAAAGTACCAAAAGAGTCCATTTTAAGTACCAGGAAGTTCTAGCGAGCACTTGGCGGGCACTTGCCGGGTACTCATCGGGCACTTGGCGGGCACAAAGCAGGCATTTGGCAGGCACTTCGTGGGCACTACGTAGGCACTTGGTGGGCACTTAGCGGGCACATGGCGTGCACTTCACGGGCACTTGCCAGGCACTTGTAGTGCCCGCCAAGTGCCTGCCAAGTGCCCGACAAGTACACGCCAAGTGCCTGCCAAGTCCTCGTAAGGTACCCGTCTAGTGCCCAGCAAGTGCCCGCGTAGTGCCCCGTCAAGTTCCTGCCAAGTGCCCGTAAAGTGTCCGGCAAGTGCCCACGTAGTGCCAGCCAAGTACCCGAAAAGTACCCGCCAAGTGCCCGCCAAGTGCATGCCAAGTGCCAGAAAAGTACCCGCCAAGTGCCTGCCAAGTCCCCGTGAAGTGCCCGTCAAGTGCCCAGTAAGTTCCTACGTAGTGCCTGCCAAGTGCCCCGTCAATTGCCCGCCAAGTGCCCGTAAAGTTCCCGGCAAGTGCCTACGTAGTGCCCGCCAAGGGCCCTCCAAGTGCCCGCCAAGTGCCTTTGAAGAGCTTGTCAAGTGCCCGGCAAGTGCCCACTTAGTGCCCGCCACGTAACCGCCAAGAGTCTGCCAAGTGCCCGGCAAGTGTCCACGTAGTTCCTGCCAAGTGCCCCGTCAAGTGCCCGCCAAGTGCCTGTGAAGTTCCCTTAAAGTGCCCGCCAAGTACCTGCCCAGTGCCCGCCAAGTGCCCGCCAAGTGCATGCCAAGTGACCCGTCAAGTGCCCGCCAAGTGCCTGTGAAGTGCCCGTGAAGTGCCTGCCAAGTACCCGCCCAGAGCCTGCCAATTGCCCGCCAAGTGCATGCCAATTGCTCGCGTAATGCTTGCCAAGTGCCTGCCAAGTGTCCGGCAGGTGTCCACGTAGTGCCCGCCAAGTGCCCGCCAAGTGCCCACGTAGTGCCAACCAAGTGCCTGTCAAATGCCTGCGTAGTGCCCGCCAAGTGCCTGACAAGTACCCGGCAAGTGCCCACCAAGTGCTCGCTAGAACTTCCTGGTACTTAAAATGGACTCTTTTGGTACTTTTGTGGTAGTATCCTGTGCTAAAGCGTCTATGAATTTCTCAACTTTGAAACTAATTCATGAAATAATTCATGTTGCTACAGCTTTGCATTAAGGTGCTTCGCAAGCGAAAGATACGCCAACCAGCGATATTTCCATAATCGTTGCTTACTGATGGAGCCAAATAAGAATGTGTGTGTGTGTGTATTGTTAGCACATTTAACCTTCATTTCTTGACGTTTTTCGTTTAATGACTCAAATCACTTGTAAAAGTAGACGCACGATTTTTTCCACAACTGATCAAAAAATTCTAAAACTGTCAGGAATGAGTCGAAAGTGCTTATTCAATGACAAATAAATTTTCCTTCGAAGAATATCCAAATGGAGCGGCAATTTAAGAGCTGTTCCATAAGACACTGGTTGCTAGACAAGGACGCTCATACGATTTTAACGAACTTTGAAGTTGTTTTTTACATAAAATAAACATGAGATTCCTTTTAAATTTATAGGGAACGTGTATAAATGTATAATCTGCTTACAAGAAAGTTTTTAAGTAAAAATATAAAAATAGATTTTTTGGGAAAAGTACCTAAACTATGATGCCACGCAAGCAGAGCTCCCGTGTCACCGAGGGTGCGTATGCTCCATTAATTTATCAAACGCTTAAGGTTTGAGTACTGCTTTAAAATAATTTAACTAACTTTAATCATCCTCAGACGTTTGAGGTGATTTTGTGATTCGTAAACATCACGACGAAAAAGCATCTTTGATGTACTTGATAACCTCTTTATATCGTCTTATACGTGTGAGGTCGTGCCCACTGATACAGCACCCTTTCTTTTTTACTAAGCGCCAACTTAGTACCTCTTAAGGACCAGCCAAAAGCTGATCGAGTTCCGAGTATGCACATGGCATCAATGGCACCAAGTATGGTGCTATAGACAAGCGGAATTATTTCCAGTAGTAGCACTCACGAACATGTCAGACAAATACAGCTGAACTTTTTTACCAAGGCTGTACATACTTACTTACTTCAATCTTAGTTTGAAAAAAATTTACTCAACTAAAACATACTCTAATAAGACCATTCACCTTATTTACGTTTGCTCTTTATTGCCATACCGGGTCAGCATAGGTTATAGTTACACGGTGTATATCAGGGAGTGCTGGAGAATCTTAAGTGATATTTTCCACTTGTATCCTAACCTACAAAACTGTTAAGATCACGTAAAAAATCATTATTTTTTGAACGAAAGTCGTAAATCTCCCTAACAACTGAATATTGTAACATAAAACTTACTGTAACTTCTAGATGTTATATAAGAAAATAATTAAATAATAGTAGTAACAATAATAAGTCGTTTCCTAGCCTACAAAACTGTCATAATCAAATAAAAAATCGTAATTTTTTCAATTAAAATCGTGTATTTTCTGAACCAATGGATTCATGCAGTACTACAAAAAATACTGTAGCTTACAGCTTCCGTATTAAGTAAGATAGAGAAAGTACAAGTAATATCTTGTAGCCATTACCTAACCTAAAAGTTTGTCAAAAGCACGTTGAAAATAGTTATGTTTTGAATTATTATCATGAATCGTCCCAACAAATGAATACTGTAACATGAAGTTTATAAGTAACATACTAAAATAGCCTAGTAATCGGAATTTCCAACTCTATAAGCAATGTGTATTGTAGATATCGTCATACTTTTTTTTTCTAGAAAAACAAGTATATAAGATAATTATAGTTTTTTTCTTAGAACAAATCGGTTTTGTAGGTTAAGTAATGGTTATAAAAGATGTATTATAGTATTATATTTGTGTATTTGCCAGATGCATGATTTAAATTAGAAAAATTACGATTTTTGACGTGATCCTGGCAGGTTGTAAGGTTAGGAAACGGCTACAAAATGTTGTCAATCCTTTTTCTATATTTTTAAATACAAAAGTTCTAGCTTTGATGATATTGTATTAAGTTTTTCGGGAGATCCACTATTTTATTTGAAAAGATAACTATTTTCTATGTCATTCTGATAAATTTGTAGGTTATAAAATGGCTACAAAAATTATTTTATGCTTTTTCTATACAACTAAATACATAAGCTGCAAGCTACATTAAGTTTTATAGTACTTTATTCACTAGTTCAGAAAAGTCACAATTTTAATTAAAAAAATTATCGTTTTTACGAAAACTTTACAGTTTTGTTGGTTGGGAAACGCTTCAAATATGTTTCTCATGCTATTTATATATTTTCTTACACAAACGCTAGAAGCAGCAGTAAGTTGTATGTTACAATATGTATTTTTTGGAAATATTTACGATTTTGATTCCACAAATAACTATTTTCAACGTGCTATTGACAAATTTGTAGGTTATGTAATGGCTACAAAATAGTACTTGTACTTTCTGTAAGAGCTCAAACCGCTTGCGCTACTTACCGATGGACATGAAATAAATTGATTGTGTTTTTACCTTTACTATGTATGAATGTATTTTTTATACTGAGTATAATAATTTATATGTACCTCATAGATTATAGGCAATACCGCCTGATGGGACTGGGAAAAAATTACGATTTTTCATATGATTTTGACATTTTTGTAGGTTAGGAAACGACTTAATAATGTCACGAATACTATTTATCAATTTTCTTGCATAACAGCTACAAGTCACAGTAAGTTTAATGGTACACTATTCAGTTGTTAGGGAGATTTACGACTTTCGTTCAAAAAATAATCATTTTTCGCGTGATTTTAACAGTTTTGTAGGTTAGGATATGAGTGGAAAATGTCACTCATGATTTTCCAGCACTTCCTGATATATGAGCTTCTAGCTAAAGAGAGTTGCATGATACTGGATTTTTTTTTTAAGGATATTTACGATTTTTAGTAGATCAATTTTTTTTTTTACGTCATTCTTACATTTTGTGTAGGTAAGGAAACGGCTTTATAGTGTTGACTATAGTTTTCCTGTATTGCTAATTCAATTACCTACAAGCTCCAAAAAGTTTTATCGTCCTACCTCACTTCGTTCTAGAGATTTACGATTTTGAGAAAAAAAAGCCGATTTTGACCACTGTGCACCGGTGGCAACGGTCGTTTGCATTATTGTGAGTATCACTCATTGGCCTATGTACCTGCTTAGAGGTGGCCGTGTATACTGTTCCCTCTTCACTGTTAGCCTGATTTGCTCTCTTTTGCACTTTAAGCTATCATAAAAAGTCCCTCATTTCTCCTGATTTCATCTCTCTTGTACTGGATTGTTTTAATGAGATACTGTGAATTGTAATCTCTGGCATTGCGTTACTAACAGCTTGAAGGAAAGTAGAACATTTCTCCACGTCCGTCAGAGGAATTGCTTCGCTACTACATTCATATTCTCTTAATATATCATCAAACTTGTGACGAAATTACGCCACTTTTTCACTTGTATTAATCTGTAATTCGTAAAGCTTCTGTCGGACCGACATTTGAGTCACGTTATTTTTAATCCTTACTGTTTAGTTTTTTTTTTTTTAAATGTCTCTTGGGTCTGTTATGTTTATTCTTAGCTTGTGATAAGTGTCATCTATGTGATTAACTACTATCTCTCTTACAACTGTCTTTCTTTTGGCTCTTTTAATTTCATCCGTATTTAAAGGTTCTTTTTCCATGGGATCAATTATATCAATTAATTCTTGGGAATGTAATCCCGCTTTCAATTGATCAAACCAAATGTTAAGATCAAATGTACGATCCTAATTATAATTTATTTGAACGTAACTACTCATGTTTATCTCAATCGAATTGTTCAAGCTTCGTAAAGTTTCATCTTATTTGTTAGATATTCCATAATTTGAAGTTATGTTCCTGGAGGCGGTAATTAAAGATAAATGTATAGTTAAAGATCACACATCATGATTAACGGCGGTAGAATGATGTGAGTGGATTACCTGAGTTTTAAGAGTGGTAAGGTCCCTTTTGCGGCTTTTTAGAGTGGACCTTAGCGCTTCATTCTCTTGTCTGGTCACCTCTAGGAACTCTTGGTAATGGTCCTCTTTCTAATATCTCTCTTTCTTTTTCTCCTTTAAAACCTCTTGTATTGTCTTCATCTTATCTCATTCGGCGGATGCTTGCAAGCCTTTCGCCTTCTCAGCTCTTTTCCTGGCTTCTTCCATCTCTGCATTTCTTTTTAGCATTTGTACCTTATGTTTGAGTTCCAATTTATGTCTGTCACCCTCTTGTTTGTTGTTCGCTTTCTCTCTGCCGCTCGTTGTTTAAACTCTTCTCTGTATGCGGGAAGGTCGCGAGCTGTAGCAGTGTCACCTTTTTCAGCCTTTTTCTTAAGCTGTGAGATGATTTCTTTCTCGGACTATTTCAAGCACTCGTTTAATGTATACGTCAACGTGTCTGACTCTTGTGTTATGACTTGATTGGGTAAAGTGTTTTGACCTTAAAATGATTCATGAACAAAATTATTATTTTTTGTTATCATTACTCCTGCTCTATTATTATAAATAATCATGGACATAATAATCTATATTACTATTATGGATATCCAAAATTAAAAACACTCTATTAGTTATAAAACACTATACCTCTTGCCTCGGGAGTTTGGTCAATCTCTTGACTCTTCTCTTATTTATCAACGAACAGTGACTCCTTAGTTTCCATCTGAAAAATGATATCTTTTTACGTATGATGTAACTTTAGCATAATATTTTTAACTGTTTACAGTTGCACCGCAAGTTCAAAACTACAAATTAAAAATTGATTGTACTCCTCGCGCTCAACAGTACGTACAACACGCACACCATCCCACACTTTATTTCCGAGCACTGCCAACGAAAAACTTTCGAGGAGGCGTTCGTGCACGTGCCACACACACCAGTAGCATACTTAAAAATACTCTCGACACCGAACCAATTCTACACCTGTAACAGGTTTTAGACCGACTCGATATATTTTGCTTTCATTAAAATTTATTTCTACTCTTTCTCTACACTTGTTATTCACTTTTATGCTATTAACCTTGCGATAACAGCAGCCTCGTTTCACTTCTCGTTATTTACCACTTTTATTTTTCAGTCCAAAACACCATGTTCAATGATCTAATGTAATACTTTAATCATACAGAACAATATAACGCACCGTAATTATACTATTCGAGTTATTTTATTTTTCTTGAATAATTTTCTTTCTTTTAATTCTCTTTGAAATACTCGTAATTATTACAGTCACGACTTATTACACTCATAGTATTTTTCGTGCAGAGACAGAGGAAACAAGAATATTTAAATTTGTATCATATACACATATGAAAAGCAACACTAGTGGGAAAATACGATGCATTTCGTCGTAAAAACAGAACACGGCTTATCTCGGAAGACGCCGAGCATCACGTCCCGTCTTGACACCCTTATCTCAGCCTAGCAGTATATATATATATATATATATATATATATATATATATATATATATCTTGCGCTACGTAAATTCCGGCGTCTTTCTCGTGTTTCACTATTTCTAACCTATTTCACTTATTCCTTACACCTGTTACTTTTCGCACTTTTCACAAGCTACCCTCTTTTATATACGAACTTTACTTACGTGAGCAGCTTTCTCTTTATCCATTCTGGTCACCAAATCCATAACCGAGTGCGGGCCGATAACCTATCAGATGAGTAATACTTGGAAGTGGGTATTTGATCCGGTGCCGCAGTAGACGTTACACAACAGTGGATGTATCACACAATTTACTCTTAATTATTCTATTTCAATTCAACACACTCTTCCCTGATACAACTCTTGTATCTAAGCACAACTGTTATTCTCATTCTCATTGCAGTACACGATGGCTGTGTGTGTCAAGCACGAGCTGTACATCTCCTACTCCTCGGGAGTCTCTGCGCGCCTGCCTATCTCAGCGATCCGGCAACCGTGTTGTTGCGCTACCTGCACACCTACATACGTGCTTATAACAGTCACTATCAAAGTAATCATCATGTTCACAAACGAGCCCGTAATACACATAAGTGTTTTGCTGATTTATGTAAGTTAATCTACAAAACTGATCCAACCAACTGATAAAATTATATTCGTTCTTCCTTATAGCTTTTCACACGACAATGCAAACACTAGCAACAATTAAGCTTTCAGAGACTGTTTTTTTTTTTTGGTCACACAGCATTACTCAACAAACAACTGATATTTCATTGGTTTCAAAACACAACGGTAACGTACATAAAATTGAAAAAACTGTAAACTGTTATTCGAGTAGATATTTTACACGATCGTTAACTTGCGATAATCTATGAATATTATTTATTCGCTGTTTGAATAGTAATGGATACATCCTATATCATACGTATCATTTGTAATATTGATAACTGAAACTAAACTGCGCGTAAGCCAATAACCATTTACAGTTAACCCGCATTCATGGACTTGTGAACTTTGTGAGCCGTTGGTATGTCTTACTGTTGTATGTATACATATGTGTAGGTACATGTGACGTCGAGGTGAGGATAAAATAAGGATGCATGCCCATCGTCAGGTACTGACCAAGTAAGCGTTACAAGCGTGACCAGTCCCTGATCTGTGTTCACCCATCATGAGTGTCCGGGTTTCAAATGAGGATATCCCTACTTTACTTTTACTGGGGGCATTTCTCTTCAATAAATACAGAATATAGATGTATAATAAATAATTGTCTAATTTACCTAATTTCATTATTATTATTGTTATTATTGGTAATTGACGTCGAAATTGTAGTTTGCAAATAAATCAAAACATAATAAATCCTTGATAATACAATTATTGCAACCTATTTGAATAATGGAAATTTAATAGTGCGACTTGATGGTAATAAACTGTTTATCTATTGATTATTTTAATTATTATGATTACAGTACGAAAATGTCTTTGCTCGCGTCGACTGAGCAACATAGAAGTATGTTTGAGCAATAAAAATTTACTTATTAAGTGAGTAACGATAAATATTCTCTTATATACTTATGTATGTAAAAAGCCACCTCACACATGGAGAGAACTATCATACTGCGGTAGTATAGGTCTGCCACGTACTGCGATAGGTACAGTAGTGCATTCTGAAGTAGGCTCGTAGTGTATACGTACTATACATCTTACCATGCTGAGTTTGCTCGCTGCCATACTGATTCGGTATGGCACCCGAGCAAACGTAGGATGCAGTGCTGTATACGAATGTAGTACGTAGATAACTATACTAATGCAGTATGAGATGTCTCTCCGTGTATACCAGTGGTCAAAACCCTCCGAGAACCAGAACGCCGTCACTGATCGGATCAAGTATCGAAAGGACTGTAAAATAATAAACCTTTTTCATTAGAATGAAAATTCAACAGAAGTAACGAAAGGTAAAGCTTACAACTGAAGGTGAAAGAAGTGGATTAATAACGAAAATTGTCGCAGTAGTGGACCCCCCTTTCCTCCCTCCCCCTCAAAGAAATAAACCTACCCAAGTGTCTCTCACCGATCTTCACCCAACTGTGCATAGTAGTAGACAATTAAAAAATATAAGACACGTTTTTTTTTATCGGCGGAAAAAATCTTGTAGGTGGTGAAATCCACCCTTAACGTACACCCTCAATTACAGGTTTTTCTTAACATCTCTTGCTCTGATTAATATTTTGTCATAAATCGAAATGGAAAATACTTATTACAAGTAAACGAACATTTTATAAACGATTCCGGCTTTAGAAACATATACCTTGATTCTTATATTTTAGAAAATACGTAGTTTTCATGTACTTTTATAGATATTTATGTATGAAGGAACATATTTAAAACAAATTTATCAAAAATACAATGTATGTAAAGAAACTGTTAATACTGTGTAATACTTGGTTAATTTGATTAAGAGTTACATGTCAACATGATTCTGTCAATTTGCTTATACAAATTTTATTTCACTTAATTTCGTTTCATTGGGTCTCATTATAAAAAATATTTTAAAACTACGTATCGACCGTAGCAAGACAATTAAGGACGCAATTTTCGAAGCCGCAATCACTCATAGAATGTTTTTTCTCTTGAAATAAATATTTTCCTTATTGATTTATTACGAAATGTTGATCATAGCTCGAGATATTTAGAAACAACTATTTTTGGGGGTGAATTAGAAGGGTGAATTTCACCACCTGAAATAATATTTCCGCCAATAAAAAAAAATTGCCTTTTATTTTTTGATTCTCCATCATAATGAAAAGTTTCGTTGAAATCGGTGCGTGACACCGGGGTAGGTTTACTTGTAAGTATGTAGTGCTTCATATCACAACTTTGTAGTAAGTTAAACAAAAATGTGTTAAATATTTATTGTGAATCTGACGAAGTAACTTCATTAACGATTTATTGTAAGCCATATCCGTAATGCATACCAATGAATATACTAATGTTGCAGTTGGTTTACCTTAAACACGGCATCTGGATATCAAATGACGATTGGGTGTTATTACTGGGAAATAAATCTGAGAGTATTTTCGTTAAGAGATTGCTGCGGCATTTTTACAGCCAAGGAGACCTAGTTAAGCGATGTGTGAAGCCAGGACCCAGTGTGCTCACTCCAAACAAAAAGAATCCAAGATTGCCAATATCACCTAAAAAGTTGGATGTGATGGAGTGTAAGTAATGTAAAATTCTAAAACCTCATCTTATAAAGTAGTATGCAATGTAGTAGTAAGAGTACCATGTATTACTTCATAAATGTGTCTAATATTGATTTGTAAGCCACGTACGTTGTCGTTATGTTATCCTATCGTAATGTGGACGAATTTCAATAGGTTCTGATTGAGTTTAAAATGGATCTATTGTCATGTTACCTTTACTTTTCACCCAACGATTGCGATATCAAACGTGACTTATGAGTGTTTACAATGAGCTGTTGATAATCAATATTGTGAATTTTGGAGTACAAGTATAAATTGTAAAATAAATTTTGCTCCTTGAAAAGAAAAACTACAGTTTACGATGTCGCCTGAACAACACATTGTCTACAAATACTGTTTGACAGTGTAGTTGAAATAAACACATAATTTCATGCCATAATGGCAATCTTTAATAGGTGTGTTTGCTGTTATCACTGTAAAACTAATCATTCATTTCGAAATTCGAAACACCATGATGGGCTGTGCACTCATAGATCAAATGTGGAACGTGCACCGTCTTATTTGTCGGCTCTATGTACAGCTTCGCAAGATCTCGAGAGCAATCATGATCCTATTACAAAATGACCTTTTAACAATTGTATAATGTTTAGCAATTTTTATGGTTTGAAACTAACTACTTATTCGTACTGCTCTTCCAAATTCTGTATACAAATTTAGTCTGATTGTTTTAACTGGATCTGCAGTATGATTTAAATAAATGTAATTTGCGTAGTCTGATGCTGAACCGGAAAAGTGATGAAATTAGTTCCAGAACTACCAAGTCTTATTATTTTTTCTTAGACCCACCCCTCGCAAGTACATGTTCGCATCATGCCCCCCCCCCTCGAAACACACCCATTTGTGTACAGCTGAGCCCTCGAATTGTTTGGTTTCGTCGCTCTGATGGGCTATTAACTACCGTACCGACAGCGGTAACATTACATTAGGGGGGGGGGGCTGATCGAGCAGCTGCTACGCGATCGCGTTCGAGTTTGACCATCACGTAAGCCGCTTGAAATTACAACATTGTATCGGTTCGTAGGGGTTACAGTAGTTAAGTATTAATCCCGAATGTATCATCAGAGACGGTAAAACGGTGTAGATTAGTCGCGGGCGATTTCGCAGCGGAATATTGTTAAATATTTCTAGATACCATTTCGTTGATGTAAAAATTTTTTACTGTAAATAAAAGTAAAAAACGTAATTAAATTAAAAAGTTTTTTATTAGTATTTAATTTCTTCAATAGTTTATACATATTTATTTCTTTTTAAGTTAATGAATTTGTCACGAAGCCTGCCCCCAACCAGCAAAGCATCGACTAGGCTCTGAAAACGTCAGGCGGGCCTCGGCTGTTGTAGCGGAGCGCGCGCAGAAAATTTGCAAAAGCTGCTTGAAGTGTCCGAGAGAGTGTGCTGGGAGCGATAGCACCAAAAGTAAAACCATACAGGTGTACGCCTGCTAGCAGCTCCTTAACCTATATTGTTAATAATCATACCTATTTACATAAATATCTGCGTACTTTTGGGGGGGGGGTGGAGGGGGGGGGGGGGTTAATAAAAGTACTGTACGACACTCGTCCAGAAAGATGGATTCACTGGCATGCGATTTGTCAATCCATTGTACACCCGGAAGTCCAACTGTCTTGTTACATGTACTATTTAATACATTTTATTTAACAAAATATGTGCATCTTTTATTGTACATATAAAGATCATGTAGAATATTGGGCGACAAGCTGTTTAACGGAAGCTTACTAAGAAACGACCTGAGTGTATGCTGCGTTCACTTTGCGAATAATATTTCATTAAACAAATTTACATAATATTTACGTGTTGTTCGAATAATTGTAATGCGATGACGAGCGAGCAATTGAATAGCATTTAAAACGAATTGTATCGTTTGTATTTCTGCAAATTAAAGTAATTGTGTACAAGCAAGTTTCATGTGAACGATGTATGTTTAAATGTTATTTAATTGATATTATATTTTGTTTTAAGTGAACGCTATAGAAATTCATCGCCTTCTTTAATAAGCGAAAGCTTGCTGGAAGGGAACGGTAACAAAACACGTGGCCCATTTATGTGGGGTGGGGGGGGATTATGGCGAATGGCACGTATTTTTTAGGATTCTCGATGTAATTGTTTTGTATGTAAACAAAGAAATGAACCTTCTTCGGCGATGCATAGAAAAACAAGTCACAAAATGGAACGCATGAAGAAAACTCTTCACAGGAGAAGAAAATAATTACTTTTCGAAGTTGATCGTTTAAAAGCTGTAATGAAGGGGTTCAAAGATAATAATATTGATACTGAGTTATTCATTAACCTTCTATATGTAACAGATATTAATACATCGATTTGAATCGACAATATTTGTAAGTGGATAGTTACACCATTTGTGTTGTAATTGCGTTAGAAACTGTTTAAATTACATATTGCATTACGTTGTACATTTTTTTTTATTTTTTGACGTGATATGTCTAGTCAATGTAAGGGTGGACTATATAATATCGTCGGTCTTGTAAACATAATATATTTTAAGGCCGGAAAAATCATCAGGCAGTGTCATATTTGTACAATTTAAAACAATAGAAAACAGTGTGCCCCCTGGGGGTGGAAACATGCTACGATGGGGCTTCAGGTTGGGATGTGGGTCAACGTACATGAAAATCAAGGTTTTAAATAAATGTAATAAGTGGAATGAAATACACATGTACAGTTTTGAATTAAGATTATTGAAAAATTATTTAACAGATTTCATCACTTTGTAAGTCCTGTAATGTATTAAAAATAATAGAATTTATGGCTGTAATAGAGTAACTAGTTTAAAAAGTTGGAGTTCATGTAGTAAATAAATGTAGAAGAGTAGTACGCGTAAATTCTTAGTTTTAAAACATCAATTTTACTGAACCCTGTATCGTACACAAGAGCAAAATTTGTTATATACGAGTGAGGAGTATATTACGCAATGTAGCATATATTCATTTCCTATTGACTAATTAATTATTATCTATAATGTCATGAAAACGCACTACAAATATAAAATTGTCTTTTTAATGTATGCCAGCATTTATGAAAATATTTATTTAAAAAAAAAAAAAAAAATATTCAATAATTCAAATACTTTTTTGTGCATACACATTTCATATAAGCATAAAATATCTTTTATGACAATGTGGACTCCTTTGTATTATCAACCATGAATGGTAAAGACTTCGCAGTTACTTTTTAGGTTGCATGTATCATGTTGTTAATTGTATGCAATTGCTTCCCTAAAAGGAATCTTACTCCGATAGGACAACTGTTACGGTATTCATTGCAATTCCATTATCCTAGCTGATGCAGAAATAGTACATTACGCACAACAAGAAGAAATAGAGAATGCTCAGATCACCCGTTGGCCACCCTCGGCTTCACCTCAGGTGGCAATACATAGAGGAGGAATTTTCTTCCCGTGGAGCCGGAGTAAAGTTCCCACTTCCGGTGCAGTATGGTGAAAAATAACTTATATTGTGCAAGCATCAACGAACCGAAAATTGATTATGTTTTTCTGAAAATGTAATGTATGGCTGTTCGAAGTTCAAGTGATAAGAATATCCGTTTTTGTTGCATCCCATGTTAATGTGTACATAATAATTAATTGTATTACGGCATTATGTTTCAGTATGTTTGGAATATTATGTACGCAAACGTGATCCAGGCAAGAGCAGAGCAAAAATTGTGAAAGCAAAAATTGTCAAATTAACCCACTACATTTCAGAAGAAATAAATGCTATTAAAAAGAAATAAAATCAAATGAGTAATAATGTCAATTCTAAAGGCGTGATTCAAGTGTTACAGGGAGTAAGTTAAATGTTATGACATCAAACATTGAATTTTTTATCAAGTGTAAGCCTTATGATACAAATATAAATAAATGTTTGTGTAAAAAATTATTCGTATGCTGGTTATACTTGTTAGTTGCACTGTACGGCTGTGATTTAAATAAATAAATGTATTTAAAAAAGACATTTTTTTAATATGCAAGCTATTATTTAATAAATATGAACTAAAAATGTAGCTTATCTTATTTTAATAACTTATATCTGACTATACGTAAAACCTTGGGGTGCTTATTGTAATTTGTCACAATTTCACTTGTATAGTATAAGAAGCAATAAATTGCCTATTAGGTGGTATTGTCACAATTATTGACAAAAATAAAGTGAGCATGTTGTGTACAATTAAATATTTATTGTAGATGTATACTAATATGTAGATGTATCATAAGCAGTGGAAGTAGAGTGCCCCAAGCCTAAACTGATTGTCTGATATCACTTGCTTAAAAAATAAATTATTGTCTACTTTGGTATGCAATGAATCGAAAATTGCATTCAAAAACTTTTTCTTAAATTTGTTTATTGTTTAAAATGAGTAGTCTATCATATGTTTTTCGAAACCTTTGGAGTTCTAATAATACGTATAGCGCAAAACGTTTCTTAAAAGTTTCTATAACGTTTTATTTGGGACTTAAAAATGGACAAAAAGCAACGGACAATTTACAGTTTTATTAGTATCATTAGACAAACACGTTCTAGTCGTCACACGTACCATTTACTTAATGCTTATGAAATAGGGATTTCCGACAGAGAAGGTGATCCGTCATATTGTGCATACCGCCAGATGGGATTGTAAACAACGTAACGAAGCTCATTATCTGTATGTCATCATGACCTATCAGCATATATCTATATCGACGTGGTTATAAAAAAAGGTGATCTAGCATGTCGGGGTTGCGGCTGTATTGTAATTATCGTAATGTGAATTGTACTATAGGAGATAAAGTAACACGCGCTTTGCGCTTTTATAATTATGTTTTCATTGTCATCCTTAAGAAAAAAATCTAATTAGTATCCTGAAGGAATATCAAGTATTGTATTAATGTGTCTCCATTGATCGGGTAATCGTTTACTACTTTACTTTTATAAAAGTGTTTTGTTAAGTCAAATGTATGAAAGAAATTGTTGTAATTCTTATTTCTCACAAACTGAAATCGTACAATAATCATGATTGAGACTGTACAATATTGTTCCGCCTATAATTTAAATTGAATTCTGTAAAGTCGAAGTTGAATTTTCAAAATTTCCGCCAACTTGTGCCACGTGACTCAGAATAAGCCAATGAAATACTCGGAGAGATGACTTCACTAAAATCTCATGTATTTTTCATAAAGGATTGCTCTGTCACCATAGCTAATGGTGTGTTTAACATTAAATCCTGATCAGTTGTCTGGAAGCAGTTTAAAAGTGAATCACAAGGATTATTCCTAACAAGTGGACAAGAAGACGTGGAGGTAACGAAGGTATGTAAAAGCTTGAAAAATCAGGTATATTAACGTAGTATTGTAACTGAATAATTGAGAAAGCAACTGTAAATTTAAAAAATATTTTTTTTCTTGGGTTTCTGTAAGTGAAGGAAATATGCGGTGAAAGAACGAATTATAGTCATATTGTAAGTGTTAACTGTTTATTTTATTTCATATATAGAACGCGGCTTCTATACTCGATTTACGAACAGAATTATTTTTTTATGCGTGTGTGTGTGTGCAATTAAATTGCTCCCACACATGCACACGCATTTACTCCTTACCGAGCAAGTTCAACACTCCCCGTTGAAATTCATACTCGGCGCCTCTAATACAGAGCGCAGAGTGTAGGAAAGGAAAAATTTG